>CCAG010000391.1:0-13750 GCA_001077435.1 Glossina morsitans morsitans | reverse complement strand
AAACACAGTCAAACATATTGAATTTCTCGTGAAATTGAAAAATTGGGTAAAAAAATAAAAAAATAGAAAGCAATCCTGGCACCAAATCAAGTCCCCTTCAGGCAAAGAAAAATTAAACTCTTATGTTTGAAGTTTATATGCTTGCTATTCCTTGTTTATGTTATACTAATCAAAATAATAATAAAAGGGAAGAGATCGTGGCGTGACTTAAATTAAATGGGTCGATAGCCCTTGCAAGAGCTTTCTTATTGCTTTCTGATAAAAAAATTCACCTCAGAAGATAGCCTTCAGACCGAAATGTAAATGCCATTCGTGTAAATATGTTTTGCTAAATACCAAGCGTGAATGAATTCTATTGCCTAAAAGCCCAGAATAACAGATCAGAGACGACCATGGAGCCTTTATTTAGTGTTCGCTGTACCATAGCAACTCATGATACACAAGCGCATTTGAAGTGGTACGGACACCACCCAAGGACCGTATTTAGGGGGCAATAGTTATGTGTCTGCCTAAGCTTTCCTGGAGCTGGAGATAAGTTATATATTTTTATGATTCATTCTTCGGCTTATATTTCCTTAGACTCGAAAATTTTCCTACATTTGCTGTAATCCGTGATAGAAGTTAGTGTACGTACGAGTGAGGGAAGCAATCCACAATTTAAAGCCCTCCTATGTTATTTAAAAGATTTGTTTTTGTTATTGTACTCTACACCAGTTGCAGGTTATACTAACTTTGTGTGGAGGTATGCAACGACCAAAGGCAATTAAGATAGATCGATATATCGATATAAGCTTGTCTGTCCGTCTGTCCGTGTTCAGCCTACAGGCCCTAATTTGTGAGATATGTTGATGACATTTGCTACACTGACATGTTTTGACAAACGGTACGGATTGGGCAACCTTTTCCACTACCTCCCATATGAAGGCTTGTTTTAAAAAGTCACTCTATGAATAATGGTAGTTGCAGGGTATTTATTGGTGGGCTTTAGACCACTATATAGTGTTCTTACCCGTTTATAAGTGAATTTAGTTAACGATTTCGCAATGTAAAGGATAAGGTGAGACCCATCCGATACATTGATTTACTCTGATATGTAAGATCATCTAATACTAAGTTATCGTAAGTAAGGTTTTCATGCCATCTACCAAGTTTTACATAAATATATTTATTTTCACATTCAATATTTTTGCGATTATTTTTTATGTCTTAAACAGACGTGTTAAGGTTTCCTAGCACTTTTTCCGTGAATAAGTTTAATTTATTTTAATACCCATGAACAGCACGGGTATAAGCGTTTTATATCTAATTTCTTTTCTTTATTTATTTGAAACTTTATCAAGTTATCAGACAGTCAGGGTAATCCACGCAGACAATATAAGCAAATGGAATGAAAAATTAATATACCCTCCGGTAGTTGGTATGAAATTTATTAATGTTTTTTATGTGTTTTGTCAATTTGTTCTCAATTGTTCCATGTTTTGTGCAATCGCAGCAATTCTGTTCGTTTATTCACCCATTCATACGTATGTTTTATTGTGTTTTTAGCACTTTGTCACTTAGTTGCTCGTGGCTCAATGTTTACAAAGCAATTCAAGTGATTTTTATTTATTTATTTATCTATTTTTTTTTTTTTTTTTTTCTACACGATTTTTTCTTTCCTCTTATTTTTATTTTATTACGTTGTTTTGTTTTTTACTACACAATGCTGCATTTGTGTAGCGTCTATTTGATTGTATTGAATAATGTGTTTATTGCTGTTATCCTCTCCCTCTTCACCCAAAGGTATTTTTTCACCGAACATATTTTATTAATATCTTTAGGGAATAATAAACGGGCTTTTGTCTTTCGTTTGGTTTATGATTTCTTGTCTCTTTACGATTTTTATATTTGCTGACTTTTGTTTTCTTTTTTCTTTTTGTTTTCTTGTTTGGGAATTCAACGTAAAACGTTCTGTAATTGACGTTTTGATAAACATATGCTTATCACATTAATGTCACACTTATATCTCAAAAATTGGAATTGAGTTTTATAAAAACTTTGTACTTTTTCTAAGGAAAGCAAGAAGATTAAGAAAATAAAAAAAAAGCAAAAAAAAAAAATAAAAACTTTGTTTGTTAGAGTTCAGCTTTAAATATTTCAAAGGCACGATCGATGAGGATATAAATTTTTTAATTTCTCTAAAACCATTTTTGGTCAACGCGATCTCCATTGAATATTGGTACTAAACTATGTTACGAATCGCTCAGTAGCTTTTATTACAGAAGATAAACACTACGGGTGCAATAGTCATAGCTTTGTTCGATAGCCTAGAGTACTTCTTAAGCTTTCTTCCAGAAAAGGTGACTACTTTTCAAAATACGGTTAAAGAAAAAAGAAGGGAGATCAAATCAGGGAGCTGTATATAGATGTATATGGTTGTGAAAGATATTATCATGATTTTCTTTTTTGGTCTACTTATTGGCTCCGAACAGTTTTATCTAAGAATTATTTCATGCAAAGGTCCGTTTCTCAACTTCTTAAAATTCAATCTTGAAAGACGAATGTGTGCCACTTTTCCATATAAGTTTGTTCTTATGTCACCAATAAGACGAAAAATCTTGAAAAATTAACTCATTGAGACTTTATGGTTTATTGGAGTAAGTCATTGACTCTGCTGTTAATATAAGTACAAAGAAAAAGGTTCAATGGAGTTTAACCGCTTGATCTTGAGGACCAGTTTATATCGGCCTTTTTAAAGATTACACGATCATTGCACTTTTCTTCCAAAAAATTGATCGTGTCATGAGATATATGGCCTGTTGTACCATTTTGTTGAAACCATATGTTGTTCCGTTCGAACTTAAGCAATTCGTTCCATAAAAAATCACTAATCATATTTCTATGGAATTCAACATTTAGGGTAACTGCAACGCCATTTTCGCTTTCAAATACGTTCCATTTTCGGGTCGCAAAGCGCTTTGTTTAATTCATCAGACTGCCAATGTGGGCATTCATTTTGCTTACTTTCTAGTTTAACACAAGCGTTTACTTGTACGCTCCTGCATGCAAAACGCAAATGACATAAATGGAAGTTGTCGGGAAATCCACTGTTTAATTCAAAGTTGTCTTCGTGGCGCGCACTGCAGATGCATTCGTCTCTCAACTCATACATATAGACAAAACTTCGACTCACTATATGCATAATTTAGTAATTTTTATAACGTAACGTAGCGAAGCTGTCTTTTTGCTTAAAAAAAAAAAAAAAAAAGAAATGTACATATGTGTCTCTTCTTCTCATTTGTTCTACATGTATCTTTATAGTGTATGTATGCCTTAGTATAAAAATTAATAAAATTATTTATAGATTTTTGTAATATAAACGAATTTTATATAAAATTTCAAAAGTAAATTTATTTTTTCAGACGTAGATCTCCTGAATTAATAAAAACGTTAATAAGTTAAATTTATGTTGCTATCTATGTACACTATCTGTGGTTCCTCACTTAAATCACCACCATTTGTATATAATGTATAATGAATCGTCATTTTGCTTTCATCGGCCCTATGAAAACCTGAATATGGGTCTTGCCCATGCAGACAACAAAGATATGCACAGAAAACAAACTTAAAATTATTTCCTTAGGATTGAAGTCTTCAACTTAATAAACAAGTAGGACTGATGTGCTTGCCTTCGAAGCCAGTTCGATTACAACGTTCCGGGAAAGCCACCATTTTATAGGGAAAATCTTCGACTAGTTGTTGTTGTCACCATTTGATTGTTTGCAATCTGCCATTACCAGTTTCTGAAGAGAAGTCATCGTTCACCTTTTACAAGTTTTTAATCCTTGCGTATGGTAAAACATTTTGCTCTTGCGATCCTTTAATTCTCATTTCAAAAGTCGCTACTTTGGTTGCCAATCAAAACCATTCCATCCTTAATATTATCCTCAAAAGTTAAGTAGATTTTTTTTGCATATTTTCGCGGCTGCCTGCGCGCAACTACGGCCAGAGCGATAAAATTCCCTTCCACTGCAAAAAACAATTGCTGTGGAATACGTGGCCAGACGAAATACCGCAAACGTCATCATTGCTATTAAAGCTGTCTGTACACTACGAACAGTAGACACCTGTTGGGAATTTCATTGTTTCAGAGCATTTCTCTTTTCATTTTCCTAAACAATAACAGTAACAATAACGGTGACAATCCTTGTGAAAGCTTTAGTTTCCTGTTTATTTTATGCTTTTTTGCATTCGCAAAATGTATGTATGTATGTATCTTGTCCATATTAAAAGTGAACATCATACTTTTGTATCAGAGAACATTTCGAAAAATATCTTCTTGTTTTTAATAGAAATTCTTCTCTTATTTGAGACAGTTATTAGTTAGACAGTTAATTAATGTTCCAACTTTCGAATATTTTTGTAATTAGTTACAAAATGAGACCGCCACCAGGTAACGTAAAAGATCGTCTTAAATGAAGTTGAAAATGTTGAAAGCAACTCTTCCGGATAATTTGGGAAGGAAAAGTTCAATTTCTCGTAAACAATGCTTTTAAGAAACACTTGTTTCACGTTTTTCTCTTGATGTTCGTAAGGAGTAAGTTTTCAGTGTTAGTTAGCATAGCTGCAAAAAAGTTCTTCCTTTTGTGGAGCAGACGGTATAGTATGCAATCAAGCTTACGCATTTGTGATATAACACAAGCACTCGCGACGAGACAGGACACTCCCAGCTATAATTCCTGTTGGCCTAGTGTACAGATCACCTAATGTGCACCTCGAAGTCTGAAGAATAATTTATGTTAAATAGAAGCAGCAAGAACTCAGAATTGCGTAAACTTTCCTTCTCTTATGATAAAAAGAAATCAAACCGGGTATATATATCTATGTATGAGTCACCCATTTTGCTATTCCGAAAGTAAACGTAAGCCAAGGACACTTGTGATTGGTGTTTATATGAATTCGTCATTTGTTGAATGCAATACGTACATAGCTGTACAGTGTATAGAAATTGTTAAAACTTGTTATGAAAACAGTGAATCCTTGGTTACTTGTCGTGCATGTGGCATGAAACTCATATCTGTTTAAATGACTTCGTAAATAATAGTTATTCCTCGGTCGGTGTAAAGAAAACACATCCGATGTTCTTCAAAAGACCTGTAAGTGTACAAAAAATAACTTTTCGCTGAAAGTGTGGTTTTTTGTGGTACCCAGTAGATGATTTTGACTTGCAGTATATGGCTTGCTAATAAAATGCGGTATCAAGCCATATATCACGTGCTACCGTCAATTTATTACCAGAAAAATTCAGCGATCTTGTAATCCCCAAAAATGCCTACGCAAACTTGCCGCAAATATTATGCGATATAACTTGGACTTGGACTTTTTACTTTGGGGTTATATTGGAGCATTAGGTTTCTTCAATAAACCGTGAACTCTCAATGACCTTATCCACGAACATTACCCGTGCTATTGTTGAGATAAGAGCAGATTTACAAGACAACGTGGCAAAAAGAGATGTTCGTGGATTAAATTGATTTTTAAGTAAAATTGACACGAACCAATATCCAAAGTAACCAAAAACTCATGTTGATCTATTTTACTGTTTTGTTTTTATTAAAAACTAATAAAAAAAATATATATCTTTGATGACCCTAACCTAACCCAACTCGAAGATTTTATAATACCAACAACATTCTGCAACACTTCAACTAGAGGAGTCCACAATCACATTAATACTCCTATTTAGAATCATCGCTTTGCCTGAGTAGCCGAATAAACTATCTATCTTTCTATCGCGAAGATATCTGTAAGGTATTCGGTGAATGGCAAAGGGGCCATTGGTCAATATTTCATTTATTAGGCACTAGAGCAAGCCATGTTGTATTATAAAGAATTTTTAAGTTTTTTAAAAATGCAGAGAACTTGTTTGTGAGAAACATGCTAAGAACATTGCATCAGGAAACCTAAAACCAAGAAACTAAACTAATGATTGGGAAAATACCGATGCACTTCGAATCAATATATAATACGATCACTAAATATATCGGGCTTGTGTTTTTTTTTTTTTTTTTGTTGGTAAGAAGTTTTCTCTTCCTATTCATTTACTCTTAAGCGTCCATTGTGTTTCCATGTCAACTGTTGTGTTGTCGTTAAATTGCTGGTAGGCACAATTCTTTTATTTACATATTTATATGTATATGATATTTACATATCTATACATCTATGATTATATCTATTTTTGAAGCTATCTCTTGTTGGACTTAAAGGGGTAGGTGAATTTCGAATTTTTTCTTAGCTGCTTGAGAAAGATTCGTTTTATACTAAATAACTAAGAAAATTTTATAACTTTAAGCACCAAAACAAATTTTTCAGTAACAAAATCATGATATTTTATATGCAATAAATTCATTTGCTTTGAGAAAAGTAAAAGAAAAATGAATTTCTATGCAAAACGAGAACAAATTTTGCTCAACCCATTGCAAACAACCGAAGTACAATAGAAATAACGGCGAACAGATGGACCGATAAGCAAAAGGAAGTGTGATTAGAGAAGAGCGACAAAAAAAAAAAAAAAAAAAAGAAAAGCACAATCAACGAAGTCATGCAGTACCCGGTGTTACTTCTGGGAAGTGACACTTTAATGCTTCTGAAACGCTTAGATTTATATGCTGCCGTGCTTCGAAAACAAAGTGAATACCGACAATTCACAAAGATTGGTATGGATTTCCTTTAAACTCTTCTTATAAGCAGTAACAGTAAGATGAAAAGAAAAAACTCTTAAAATCTGCAAATTTTATAAACGGAAGAAAGATAGGCAATGCAAAGAGTAGCGTTCAGTTCCATTGAACATCAAAAAAAAAAAAAAAAAAAAAAACAAAAAAACAAATTCGCAAAAAAAAATTTTTTTATGGAATTTTTCTACGTGATTTTTCTGAAATTTATTACGCATAACGATATAGAACAAGTGAAGGGAAGAATAACTAAATAAAAATTTATTTTCTTGCAATTCTTTAAACCCTTAACGTACAACTTATTACAATTTACAAGACATAAGAAGATAGGTTAGCATCTTGTATATTGTGAGTTTGTTTTCTTTTTTCCTTTGCTTGCTTTTCTTTTCTTTTTTTTTTTTTTACTTTTTGCTTTACTAGTAAATGCTTCGAATTTACTACTTGTGTGTGATTCAATACATTACGATACATTTCTTGGGTGAGTATGGGTGAGTATGGGTGAGTATGGTTGTGCCTGTGTGCATAGATATTTTACGGTTCTAACAAATAGGATTCATTGTTATGTTTACGTTGTGTTGCTTGCGTCGATGGCGTTATATGTGTTGTTATAGTGTTAGTGATTGTGTTTGTGCTGCTACTCTACCTCTTTGCTTGTTGTACTTACGTTTACTACTAAGCTTACCTTGCCGATTGTAATGTTGTTCTCTTAGTACGTAATGATCCTGTTGTTGTTGTGTATTCCATAAGCTCGATGTTGCACCCACGTATACATTATTCATGGCAGTTTGTTGTTGGACTGCTTGATGAAGCTGATGCTGTTGTTGTTGTTGCGGTAATTCCATTCTTGATTTTGTACGTTGCAATTTGTGATTGTAGTTGCTGTTATTGTTGTTGTTGTTATTATTATTATTATTATTATTATTATTTTGGTTATTTTTATTATTTTGTTGAAAATTGTAACGTTGTTCTGTGTGCATTGAAAAATTTATGGAATTAGTTTTTGTCATTACAGTAAATTTACATAATTTGAAAAATTCCACAACAAAAACGACATATGCACATAGATGTTTATATGTATATAAATATATATGTAACATATATGAGCAGACGCTCAAAGAGAAAAAACATATGTACATGTGTGAGAATACATATGCATCTATATGCATATAAGATATAGACTAGTGTGTGCATACCTTTATGGTACTTTTGTTGAGACATAGGTGCTGTGGTTGTTGATACTGTGGGTGCCAAAGTGGTGACAGTTGTCGTTTGTGGTATATCTGAAATTTAAAAGGAAAAAAAAAAAACAGCAAAAGAAGTTGTTTTTGAAAAACTTACAAAACAATTCGAAACCATATTGAGAAAATATTTAATTCCTTTTAAGTAAGAAAAGGATTAAAAAGAAATCAGAAGCATAATTAGAAATAAATAAGTAAGCAAATGCAACAACAAATTATTATTTAAGAAAACATAAATACGATTTATCTCCAAAGCATAGACTTTTTTCTATAATTTAAATAAAGAAATATGAAAGGAAGGATATATGCGTTCATATTCCCTTCGGTCACTTTAAGCACACATACAGATGAATTCTGCCCACTAGTTTATTAAACTTTCCTGACCAACGAAGAGAGAGAGAGAGAGAGAGAATTTGTTAAACATATGCAGGGTAAACTTTACATTATATCTCCCTTTCTCATGATTGGCGATTGATAATTAATGCAAAGGCATAGATAGGGCAGTTCGACAGAAGTGCAGTTTGATCAAAGTAATTAAGACGGTTTTTTGGTACGTGACGTACGCGCAATTCTCTTATAATCCGGCAATTCCCTGAGTCAAGCAGAAAGCCCAATCGCACAAAACGCCAACTGTAGCACATGCAAACAACTTCGTAGTATAACATCGTGACCATAATATGTTACAATCCCGATATACCACTGATATGTATTTTCAATGAATTTTGTCTTCGCTTTGCATTTCTAGACAATGGATTTGAAAGAAAGCATCAATTCCGGTTTACTTTTATCAGATAGAAATTACTTGTTAATGTACTTGTTTGTTTTACTAGTGTGAGTACAACTGTAAAATTTTTACACGTTAACTTGACTCTTAAATGCTTTGTTTAATGCAATCTTTTGGTTAAATCAGAATGTTCCGTTGATTAGCATAAAAGATAGAGGTAAGGAATTGCCATAACTTGGACCGAGTATATAAATATGTAAATTAAATGAAATACTATTGATACCTGCCCTGTTCCTATGGCTCTTTTCAATCCACCTTTAGACAAACTTTGCAAATATTTGTATGAAATTTTGACCCATAGTTTATTTTTCCTGTTGTTGATGTATCTGTAAGGAGGAAGCATTTTGGAATCTTAGTGGTAGTCATCGATTGGCAAGATATAAATGGCATCTCGGTTTTTGAGAGAGCTTCCTAACTTCAGAAACAACCAAAATAGTGGTGGACGAGCTAAGAGAAAAGCAGCCGTATCCAAATCTTCTCAACGATTTTTAATGCATCAAGAAAGTCTAAATAAAAGTAAATCCTGGTGTACTTCTAAGTATTATACCACACAAGTCCTTATTCTTCAGAGACAGTTCGTTTGAAATAAAATGCCGTTTGCAACTAAGCTCTTTTCAAACCATCGAACTATGTTCTAAAAGATCTTTATTCCGAGATTTTGCTTAAAACTACAATGCACTTTTATTTTCGTATCCTTTTTTTATACACATATCCCAACTGCAAAAAAATAAATAAATAAAAGTCGATATTACGTTAGCTTTTTTCAAATTTATTTATTCCCACATTTCATTTTAAAGACAATTCGTTTTCGGAAACGGAACTCTACAGTTCGCCACGCTCGACCATTAAATACCCTTCACCACCCTAAGAGATTCATATAAGAAATTCTCAAAAAAAGGACTTATTTAGCAAGTGGTCGAAATAGAGGTCCGATCCAAAGAATTTCCGACAGCGTGTGCCCTCGGGCCAAAACACCTCAGTGTACGAAAGTTCATCGAAATATGTAAAAAATTGCGTCAGTCGTACATAAGAAAATCGAAAGGTCAGACGGACACACAGGCTTGAAGCTATTTTGAAAGCGGTTCTGGAAAAGTTGGGCACCGCATACAATTGCACAAATTCAAACCAGTTGCACCATAATTGGAGTAGGGTGTTAAAGATGCTCTGAATATCAAAAAACAATCAACAGAAAACCAAACAGAAAATTTGAAATTGACGTAAGGATATCAAGCAAATTTGTCGATAAAGCGCGAACCAGATGTCCCTACAAATTGTCTGCAGGATGCTGTCAAAGTAAAATGCGAGAACTGACAAATAGAGGGCGCATGAATACCAGATAAACGATGACAAAGCCAAATCATTGGGGTGTAAAAACCCGCAACAATTTGATATTCCAAGGCATGGTTTATTTCCTCCTTATCTTATTAAAAGTGAAAGAGTTGACATTCTCCAAGGAAGCGAAGGAGAACCGTATGTCAACCAATTCATCACATATGCTAGTTATTGGTTTTGCAATACAAACGTAATAAATAATGCATGTAGATGTAGTAACTTTAGTATTATATCAAAAATTAATTTCATGCAAATTGCTAAAGGAAAGATAAAATTTCAAAACAAGTTCGTTATAAAGAAACCAACAACATATGGTTTGAAATTATTAACCTCTGCTCCTCTGCCCATTTATTTATATCTATTTACTTAATATTATTACTTCGACCTTTGGAGACATGCCATATGACAGATTAAAATTAATCCGTCTCTTTTTCTCCATTTTGTTGTGTTACGAAGAAATCTATATTAATTCACTCTGAGCAAAGTGTAAACAAAATTTCAGTGTTAGTAGTAATTTTCCATACAGAACAAATGACAAAATTAACTAACACATATAAGAGTACTCTTAATACATATTTATGAAAGCATTGAATTCTCGTTCAATAAAACAGCAACAACAATAGAAACAGCTACACAACAATAGTAACACTTACACACCACAATATATCATCTCGTGTTTTTTTTTTCTTTTCCTTTTTGTTGTTTATGTGGGTGGTTACAGATTGGTATACATACTTTAGCTTTAATTGATTCAATGTTTTTTCAACACAACAACAACAACAACAACAACGATAATAACAACAAGTATACAACAAGTGTATATATATATATATATATATATATAGTATATATATTAAATACATATGTATATATATAATCTTTTACATACTTATTATGCTCATGTGAACACAATAGTCTGACGTTTAAACTTATACTTGAGTAAAACGTGTTTGTGTTCATGTGTGCGTATAAGTTTCTGCGTTTATATCAGTGTTTTCTTTCAGAAATATTAAGCTTGTCTCATGTTGCGTACGAATGAATGAGTGGTTGGACTTTTATTTTGTGCATGTCTCAGGATATACAGTACAATGAAATTATAATGAATAATTAAATATTGTGTCAGGATGTTAAAAACATGAGATGCTTTTATAGGCAGGAAATTAAATCAATCACTGACGATGCCAACAAAAGATTTCAAAGCGTATACATGAAGATGAAGGCACTATAAGAGCAAGCCAGCAAAGACGAAGAAATCAAGTTATTATAAATGCAACGATATTAACTTTAGCTATAAAAAGTCAAGTATGAAATTTAATTATGTGTTCAAAGGAGATACGAAGGAATTCTTCTGCATCACGCTTTACTTTTTTTATTGATATTAATGATTTAAATAATGTATTTTAATATAAGTGTAAGATAAAAACGATCTCTTGATCCATGTTATTTTATGCGGTCAGCCTCTTCTCGACGCTAGATTGTTAATCAAAATCTTTTTTTGTTTTTATCTGGTAAGTTTTTTTGGTTTTTTTTTTTTTTTTTTTAATTAAAGTACATTTCATTGATTGATTTTAACGCTTTGTGGCTTCTGCATTGTTTTATCCGCCTCTATCTTATTACCGACTTCGTGTCTTTCTCTGTTATTTAATCTTTGTTCTGTCTCTGTGACTTTGTGTCCATAAATCCATTCTTTTCGCAAACAGACATATGGACATATGCATCACTGCCAATTATCTCCTCATGTCAATTTATATTGTTATACGTTTTTTCTTACCCTTACGTATATGTATGTTTTTAATTAACTATACGCACACAAACTGATAAATGTTTATCATTGACAATAACAACAATAACATATATGTATATCTACATAATATAGTATACAGAGTCAACTTTACTTACGATATAATTTAATTGTACCATCGGTATCGCCGAGAGAATTCTTCGCCACACAACGATATGAACCGAAATCATGTACTTCCACCTCGTTTATGGTCAAACGCATTGTTATTTTATATCCATTCTCATATGTTTCCGGTATGAAGCGTTCACCTATGTTTACGAATAAAAATGAGAGTGAAAGCAAAGAAGAAACAAAAAAGAAAAAAAATTGTAAATTAATACTGATGAATAATACTAGAAGTTTCAGAAAATTTATTACAAAGTCTTTAATTTCCATTAATTTTGACTTTCATTTCGCATTTGTTGCGAACACATTCATAAAAGATTTTAATTTCGAAACAAACAAGGAGATAGTATTCAACTTAGTCTATCATATTCACCAGCTGAACAATCGTAAAGCATTTTCATTGATTACAGCCATATGAACTAGTTAGTGCGCAGTGTGCGCATCTATGTTTCAAGTCTCTCAAAAATTTACCCTAAAAATATTCGACAGACAGCTTGTAAGTTGTGTTTTCATATTTTCATTACTGTTAGTTTTGCTCGTTATTTCTATAAGCCGATAGTCTTCGATGTCAGTAATTTAAGATTTCAGTCTCGGTATTTGTTTCCCTAACTAAATTAATAATAACAAGTAAGGAAGTTATATTCGGCGGGGGCCGAATCTGGCATACCCACCACTATGCTTTTCGCATTCTACTCTCCAAGTACTTTTATTTGCTACCCTCTGTCTATCATATTCGTTTTAGAATTAACCGATTTTTAGGCAAATAATATATCTTCATTTGAGTAGTGTACAAAGGAGTTTTAAACATTCTGTCTTATCTACATTATGATAAATAAGCATAAGACCTCAAAAAAGTGAAAAAAATAAAACTTAATCATATGTAACCTTGTGTAGGCATGGACGATTTGTTCCATCTTTTTCGCGTAATAAGTAAAGTGTTTCGCAAAGTCAATGTGGAAAACTTCAGTCCTCTAACTTTTACAATTTCTGAGTAACGAACGAAAACCCTCAAATTTTTGTTAAGAAAAACAGAGTTGCATTCAGTCTATGCTCCATTGTGGGCTTCTGCTTTAACCAATTTACCGCATTTTCCATACCAACTTTCGTGCGAAGACTTTCAATGTTTCTATCGTGTTCATTTTTACGACACGAAGAGTGCCAATAACAAACACGGCAGACGGACAGACATGGTTAAATTGATTCAAAATTTCCCACTGACCAAGAATGCATATATTTTATAATGTCTTTGAAGCTTCCTTTTTAATGCTACAAGTATTATGGGAAAAAAAATGAGTATACCTCCAGCTTGCAATGGTGCGTAAAATAGTACAATACAGTAATAATTATTATTGTTAACCCTAAAGCACTTGTGGTACAAGCGTATATTAAGTTTGTACGGATGTACGCAACATTCAGAGGAACTTGAGGTAATCCTACTTTTTATTATACCGATTCACAATCACTTGCCGAATTGATCAAAGGCTTTTTTTTTGCATATAAAGCAAACACTATTCACTTACCCTGAAGTCTTACTGTGTTTAACATCATATTGAACGTTTTTCGTATTGCTGTCAACGGCATAGTGATATTCAAACTTAAGTCAATTACATCGATTGTTAAGAAAACTTATGTCTTAAAGCACTAACATCTAAGGCTTTCGGCTTTTATTATTATTAATATTATAATTATTATTATGGTTATTATTATTATTATGAAAACTCTATCGCAGTTGAGATTTGAACCTACGACCATTGAATTCCTAGTCGAGACTAGACGACTT
>CCAG010000390.1:0-21902 GCA_001077435.1 Glossina morsitans morsitans | reverse complement strand
TTATGTTTGCCTTGATTCACTATTGTCTCTTCTTCGCTATTCTTTCTCTAGCCATCGAACTTCTTCCAATTGATTTTGAAAATCATTTACTAATATTTTGTTTCTTTTCTTAATATTACGTTTGATACAAAATATTATCTGCATGTACATCTACTTACTTATAGTCAAGTCATTGATTTCAAAAGTGAGGTAAATCAATTTCTGCTTTTCTGCTTTCAAAATCAATAGAAAAAAAATGTTCTAAGTGAATTGATTAAATTCCTATTGCGTGCTATTCATCCGTAAAAGACATAATTCTTTCAGTTACTTAGACTACTTTTTCAATTTCATCAGAAATTATATAAAGATGGAAATAAAAAACCTGGATCAAGGTATAAATAATATTTTTCTTGTTTATATAAGTTTCCTTGAGGTTAAGATTTCCAGTCATGTTCTAAGCAATGACATGCCATAAGTCCCAAGCATTGTTTTTTTAGAACGGTTTTTGTGGCTCAATAACCTTGACTTATAGCAAAGCTTGGAGAGTTTTGTTGCGACTGTTGCAAAATTCGGCGCAAAATCATGAAAACTAGGACTAGCGCAGGACTAAGAATCCACATAGAACTCTATAATAATTGTAATGCAAAATCGAAAATAAAAACTATAAAGAATAAAAAAGAACACAATTTTTAAACATTTTGATCTTTGGATTTGAAACGTTTTTTATAAAACCGCTAACGATGATACATCATTCGTTGTGAATATCTATTGGAAGCCTATAAAATCTTTTCTTAAACTTGGACACTACTAAGTCAACTTTGTTTTTTTTTTTTTTTTTAACCAACCTCGTATATCTATCTGAATATTAGATTTCTATTTGAATTCAGTGAGTATTTAATTTAAACCTCAATAAATTTTTGTAAAATATATTAAAATTCAACTCATGTTAACTAAAGCAGATTAAATTGTTTGAATTACACAGAAAGCAATATCTCTCACCCATCTGTTCGTTTGTAATGTGATAAAAAAAAAAAAAATTGAAAATAAAATATCAAATTAAACGCAATGTTTCTTTAAATAAGAAATAAAAGATGATGAGACGTGCTTCTGTACAAACCGGTTAAAATGCAGAAATTGTTCTTTAATTTTTTTTTTTTTTTTTAAGCAAAAACTTATATTTCAAAGAAATGAGCACTACATCGATAAATGGCGTCCTAGAAAATGAAGAGTTCGGTATATGCGGTAACCACAACCCTGCGTCTTTATCTCATATTTCCCGTTTAATTTTGAGAGACTGCACAAAACTTATTTCTCACTTAATAATGATCCTAATGCAAGTCTAAAGTTAATTTAATATCGTATACATATTGATTTAATAACTTTCTCTAGTGTTTCTTGTTTACGAAATTTGGTTATACTTCTATACATTAGAGGTTTTCGCATAGAGAAGTTTTTCTCCATCCATTCGTGCTGTCGTGGTGCTTAATTTAATATTCTTGTAGGTTCATGAGAGGCTAGGCACAAGAAGTCGAAAGTGTATTTGAATTTAAGATCTCCAAAGAGTTTATGGAGAAGTTTTTCCATTACTTTGCCAACATTTGCTGGTTTGTAAAGACGAGCATTATAGATGTACTATGATATCTTTCTTATTTATTTATATATTTTATTAAACAGTTAGTTGCTTGCTTGCTTGCTTGCTTGCTACTGCTTGCTACTGCTTGGTCACCGAAGTGTTAGTTTTGATCCATTATATTTCAAATTATGTTTACATTGAAAACTAGGTTAACTAATTGTAAAGTATTTGTTATTGTTGGGTTTTCGTTATTGCTGTTGCTATGATTGTTGGTGATTATCTAGTAAATTAAGTTTTGTGGTCGAAATGCAAACCGAAATAAATAGATTTACGCACATCATTGATATCGACCAAGTTTAAGTTTATGGTTGCATATGTGTGTAAACAATTTTAAGAAAATAACATGAAGTGTATATGGATATGTACGATACAAATATTTACATATACACACACATATATCTATATGTGTATCATATACACATATATATATATATATATATATATAAATATATATATAAATGTACATATTTGAATAGTAAGCAATTTTGTATAAATGTGTGTCAAGTTAGATTAAAACAGAAATTTCCTGCACTACGCACTCTATGCACTAACTGTTATGTGTTAAGAGAAACTTTATGTATATATTTACAAATGCGCATATCTACTTGAAAAACTAGGCACCAGAAATGAAATCATTTAAGAAAATAACATTTAAAACCTGTTATTGTTCTTGTTCTTATTTATGGGTTTTTGTTGTTGTAAAGAAAGTTAAAATATATGATAGAGTAAACAAATATTGAAGATAGTAAGAGAGAAACCTGCATGATTTTAATACAAAATCCTGTATACTAAGTAAATAATAAAAACTATCTATAAATGTGTATGATTCGGCGTATATGTACGTGTTAGGAGTATATAGTTTTCTATTATTTGTATTGTTTAATACGACTGCTTACAGAAGTGTGTGTCTCTCATGCATGTTTTTGACTTTGATAAAATTTGAACAAATAAAAGGTTTCACTCGCAATTCCAAGCGAAGTGATCTGTGCTTTAACTCAGACAATGAATTACAAACTTAGTTACTCCTCGTATATTTTGTATATTATATGTATGTATATATATATATGTATGTATGTATGTTCTTCAAGTGTAAATGTATATATTTTTGAGTTTGTGGGTTTTAGACAATTTGTGATAATATTTGTATTTAATTTGTACTTAAAGCATTGTCAAGTTCTATTGAAATAATTTGAAAATCTTACAAGGTTCGCCGCAAAGTAATTTCGGTTTTTTTGACGAAAAGCAGCACGCTACAATAGGTGATACATTTTCGATTAAATACGACGATGTAGTGTTTTTTATTTTTTCATTTCTTTTTCGGCAATTGTATAATTTTGCATTCATAGGTGTTTTGTATCCTATCAAATAAAGAGCGAAGAAAATGCAAATTGAGATGTGTGTGAGATGTGGAGAGACTAGTGAATACTTCTATCATTCGCAGAATGCTCCAGTTTTCGGATTACGTAAAAACTACAAATTCTCAGTAGGATAGCTTTGTTTTGCATCGTAAACAATGTTCGCCGCTTTTGTTGTGCAAATTATGATACTTAGTCTATCCGCTGGAGGGGGGCGATCAAATACAGACAGTTTCTTTATAAAAAAAAAAAAATATATATTGTTTATTATTATTATTATTACTATCTATTTTGATCATTGTATAATTTTTTTTTTTTTTCTTTATTGTCTGTTTCCTTTTTATTCGATTTATTATCTCTTCCTTATAGAGAATTATATAATCCAAAGTATATATACCGTTATTACCATCATTATTGCTCGTCTTATGATTGTTATTTTTACATTGCTTGGCTTACAACTGGAACTGTGAATTCAGCCATTCTCTGGTGCATTACACAAAGGAGTCGGGGTCAGTTGTTTTGTTTTGTTTTTACATTGCTCAGCTTAGAGCTGGAAGTTCTCTAATACTCGGCTGTACACCAAGGAATTGGGCTCAGTATTTGCTATTACTGTAGCAATTGTATTTATTAGTGTCAAGCTCGTTATGGAGAGCAGCACAACAGCCTTCACCAGTAAATTACACATTTCTAAGTACGTTAGGCCTTTAATTGCAGTCTTTGTCATTATTCCCGTACATGATATAATGATGGGAGTTTTAGTAACTCTTCGTACATTTACTTGAAATCCACAAATATTTATACATGTCCTTTACCTCTTTTGCCAGCTCCGTGCATTACATTTCATTTCATATTATATTACAATTTCTCATTAGTATTATAAATATTGTTATTATTATCGTTATTACTATGATCGAATTTACTATTATTTCCGTTAGAATTGTTTTCCTTATTATCATCATTATAATTATTTTTATTATTTTTGTTAATCGCAATGTATAAATGATACTGTAGGGAAGGTTAAGAAAGGGGCAACCGCACTTCCAATTATTATGTCGAAAATGACCTAAACATTCATTGCCGAAGAGCGTTAAGTCTTTGAACAAACTAGCATCTAATGCTGCTCTGCCAACTAAAAGAAAGTCTGCGTAAAGCTCTGCATTATGACTGCGCTGCATAATTAGTTCGGAATATTTTAATTTTAATACCCTTCCTTCGATTTCTTCCGTGTCAGCTGGCTGATGTTAATGAATGCATGAATTGCAACGAGTTCGATATTTTTTTATGAAACGGTCCTCTGTCAGTCCTTGTGAAGGAATCGAACAAATGTAGTATAAATGCGAAGAAAAAATGATAAAACTCCTTTGGAATATATTGCGCTCTCGTTGTTCAACATTCTTTGTCATCACCAAAATCACTTGGTTCAAGAAGATCCATCTTTTCGCATAAATGTTCACAAAAAGCCCGTTGAACAAACTTGTGATTGTGTACAATAAATGCTTTTTATTTCGTGTTTAACGAGCCCAATATTTGTGGTTGTCTTCGTGATTACGATAGTTCTTTATCTTTTCGAAACTTGTAAGAACCTGTTTAATTTATGGTTTCTGTTTTGATCAAAATCGATTTCATTTGGTTGAACAAAAATTCTTTAGAATGAAAATTTAAAAAAATATGTGCATTGCTTTCTGTTACACTCTTAACTTCACTAGTTTCATTTATCCTTTCTAGCTCTCTAGCTCTAACAAATATCTTTCAATAAAGACAATTCTGAAAAAAACTGAAATAAAAACACTATAGTAGGTTACTGTTCACTTTTAGATAACCTACACCACACTAAATAAAGCACTATATTGGAGGTGATCGAAAGCGTGGTCCGATCTAACCCACTTTCAATAGTGCCCGTGTTTCGGTCCAAACGCGTCAGTGTACCAAATTTAATCAGAATATTTTAAATATTTCGGCCTATAGGTTCAATAGAAGAAAACAAGGCAGACAGAAGGACAGACAAGCTTAAATCAAGTCAGAATGTAATTTTGAATCGGCCGGGTGCTTCTTGGCGTTGCACACATACGCACAAATATAATCGCAAGTGATGTAGGGTATTATAAGGAAACGCATTCTCTTTTCGAATAGAAAACAAACTTAAGACAAAATAATGCTTAGGCTACTTAGCCTGCACATGGTTAAGATATTAGATCATTATAAGATTATAAAAAATTAATTAGAACCCTAATGAAAACGGCTTTAAAACCCGTACGAACTGAAATAATATAAAATACTTTCTTGCCAACTTAATTTTAAATACTTATATAAAACTAAGTTAAACAATGTGTGCCTTTGTCTTTACTTCTGTAAAGTATTGATATTTAAACATTGATTAAATCATAAATATCTGTTGAAAGATATTAAGGTAAAATGTTATAAGAATTATGTATTTATTGCACGTACACCTTTAAAAATAAAATACGCATAACAAGCAATTGTTTCCTTTCATTCATTGTTTGCTTTCATTTATTTCTACAATTAATTACATACAAGAGGTTCTGCTATAGAATTTCACAAAGCAACATTTATTTCCACGCTTCTCGTGTTAAAAGTTTAATTAAAAATGTACGATTTATGGAATTAATGGCAAAAAAAAAGGTACGAAGAACTTTATAAAATAATCGATTACCTAAACGTGAAAAATTAATATGTATGTGTTAGCATCGGAAAATAGAAAGTGCTGCCATTTTCCCAGCGATGCCCTTATGCCGCTTTGTTTTTTGGAACTAATTTAGTATTGCGCAAGCACCTAAAAGTAACAGCAATCTAGCAATGGCCAGTTCTGCTAATATGAAAAACGCCTTGGAGAGCTTCCAGCCAAATTCTCACCATTTTCAACAAATGCAGTGTGCCAGTGTCGGCAGGCAATTCTTCTTACCTTACTAGCCTAAACCACTTGTGTTGCAAGGTTATATGAAGTTTATGTAAATGATACAACAATCAGAAGGACAGGGGAGGTAATGATCGGCTTAAAAAGACTTTCTGAATTAATCTATCCTGGCCTGTCAGTCCTGTATTTTTGTGTTTAAAGTAGAAGGTAACAGGTACCAATTTTAAAATGAAACCCTTTGTTTAAGTACAACAACACAACATTAATAAGTATTTTATACATGGTATGTTAAGTTCGTTGTGTAGGCACCTCTAGAAGGACTGGAGATAGACGAATCTTTTATTATAACGATTTATTATTCAGAATCCCTTTCCATGTGATATGTGTCCAAATATGCTTGTGTTCAACCTATGGACAGCAATTTTTAAGATATTTTCATCAAGTTAGGTGCACCGATGTATTTTGGCCCAAAAAGGTCTTATTTTGAAAAGAAGATATATACATAATTGTATTCAATGACCTGGTGGTGAGCCCTGGCTTAGTAATTTTTTTGTTTATATTGTATTGTTTGTTTTTTTTTTAAATATTTTATTTATTTTATATCGCATTTTCCTTCTGAATTATTCCAATTTCTAACAGTGCAGTTTGAAATGAATTTTGAGTCATGGTCGTAAAAGATCAAAGCGGATCACGATAAAATAACAACAGCTTTGGAAAATTACCTAAAATTGCTTTGCGTACGTGTGCTAATAAATTCTCTAAAAAATGCTTTGCAGCTTATGGAAGTTGACATTTTTAAAGAGAAAGCGAGTTATCAAAACTTAAAAGAGGAAGAAGTAAGAAAATTATATTCGGCCGCACATGGCTGCATCTTTTATACCCACATTACATTAAATAAAATTATGCAAATGCTCTTGCTGCAGCTTATGGGTACAGCGCAGAATACACTAACACTTTTCTTTCTGGAAATAAAAGTATTCTCACTTTTTGTTGTACTGGGCACGATTTCTTTCAACGATTTGGACCGTTTTCAATATCAACCTGCTTGCAATAATTTGCAATGCTTTTGCTGAATTTGAAGCCGATATATTCATTTTTGCCACCAAGAGGATATATACACAATTGACAGACGGACAGGTGGAAGTGCTTAGGCTTCTGGGTGTTGCAAATGCTTTGAGAAAATAGATATATCACCAGACTACGACGGTGGACATAAAGAACATTTAAGCATCAAAAGAAGTAAAAGGATTCCTTAACAGTTTAAGTATTAATTGTTGATAAAATTTTTATTTTTACTATTGAGAGTTTTATTTACTGATTGCAACAATTGCCTTTAAAAGTAGATATACAAGAGTCGATAAAAAACGAAGAAAACGAAATGATTAACATGAGAGAAGGTAAATAAAGCAAGTAGAAAAATTATATTGGGTTGTGAGTGAATCTTTTATACCCATCATCGTTATCTTAAAGAATTTTAATAAAATAAAAGTGAAGATATATTATGTGTACCTGTTGTAGTTTATGAGTGATCAGCAATAGACAACGAAAGCAACGTCGGTCGCAGCTTATATTGCATTGTAGTCGTGTCTTTTGACTAGTTCTCAATTTCTTTTGCAAATTTGTAGGCGACGTCCTCTTTCTTGCGAACGAGAGAATGGTTGCCACAGATAATATATAGTTGTGCAGAAGGACAGAGGGACAGACGAGCAGACGGACTTGTTTAGGAGTATTCCGAATTCGACACTAATCAAGAATGCATATACTTTACAGGATTTTAGAAGCTTGCTTGTGCGCGTAAACTTCTGTAGGGTGGGTGTGGCCAATTTCTTCCATTTTTGTACAGATCCCCAGATCGCCGATAGAATATACTTTCAAATTTTTTGTAGATATGTCTGCTGTACTTTGTAAGCAACGAGCAAGAAACCATTTTTTCATTTGGGAAAGATGTTCGGGAGATGTTCGCGTACTTTACATAGTACGGGTTCTTCGACAGACTTGTTCTATTTCCAATGCCAATTTGCGTGCAGGAATTTCAAACCTTTCTACCAAATTTGAGGTCGATAGCTTCATTTTTGTAACCCCGATTTTTGTGAACATTTACAACAGCCATTACACAGACGAACAGACGGATAGATGGACACACAGAAAGAAATGTTTGAATCGGTCCGGAATTTACTGCTGATCAAACATATATATACTCTATGGAGTCTTTGAAGTTTCCTCCCGCTACAAACATCTTGACAAAACGCATACACCCTTCGTCTCTCGGTGATGAGTATAAAAAGAAGTAAATTTCCTACGGCGGAATGAAAGATGAAAAAAAGAAAATAAAAAATGCAAAAACTGCATCATATGAGTAAATGAAATGCGAAAATTGTTAAAACAAAAAAAAAAGCTCTCATTGATGCAAAAACAGTTTTGCGTAACCTGCATACAAGAAGAAGAAGAAGGTTGAAAACTGATGAAGAAAAGAGAAAAAAATGCTTTAAGATCAAGTAAATGAATCGTTTGGTATGCAAGAAAAACTCAACACCATTCGACACTCCAATCATCGTCATTACTGTTGACGACAGAAAGACGATAATGTCGTCCACTAGTTGCGAATATATGCACAGTTTGCATTTATTTCTTATATTCATCGTTTTATTACACCCATCAAAGTTAATATACATTAGATTTGATAGAAGTTTGCAATGCATAGCAACACGCATCACAGACTCCACAAGCATTTTTAATTAGTGTTAATAGGAGGATGGTTTAGCTGTGTCTTTTTGTCTGTTCCTCTTTTGAAATTACGGTTATCGCAATGGCAAGCAACTTGCTATCAAGTTTTTGCTCGATTTTGCAAATCAACGAAAACTATCCTAGATCTTGCTCGCATTCATCAAAAAAATGTGATAAATTATTTCTTTCCCTTTCCTTTTTATACATCATTTGATGTAGTGGGTATATTAAATTTGTGCTGATATATTGTCTGTAGAAGGGTTTGACCGATTCGGAATTGTTTCCCGATTCTATTTAACCTTTTCTGGTCGTCCGTCTGATGCCGGCGCGTGTATTACTGTATTTAACCTAGAGGAAGCAATTTTTGAGGTATTTAAGTAAATTTGTTGTATTGTAAGCTTCCCAGCTTACTCACTAACCTACGAAGAGAAGCCAATCGTTCTTGGTTTGAAATCTATGCGATATGAATGAATTTGATATAACCTCGATTAAGTGCATCAATGACGGATGGACATTAACCAGTGTGCCCTGATGCATTAACCATACTTATATAAGTTATTCTATATATCTCTTTCTTTTAGTTTTTTAGGTTCCTATGAAATTTTACGTATATGTACTTTATACGGAATTATGGGAAAGAATTTCTCTTTTTATTCCCCTTGGCGGAAGTTGATTTATTTTCTCAAAACCCTTGCAATACCCGGAAGGAAGCGTCAGAGACTCCATAAAGTGTATATATTCTTGATCACCATGAAATTCTAAACCGATTTAAATGTGTCCGTAAGTCGTTCTGTCTGTTCGTGTAATGTCTTTGCTACAAATTCTTCCGATCACAAAAATGCAGAAATCGGCTTCGAATTTGCTGCAAAATATTGGAAGTTGTTGCACGCAGGTCAGTATTTAAATTGAGCCAAAATGGTGGAAGAACACGACCAAAGCACAACATAAACTGAGAGCATTGCTGTTTTCAAAAATAAAATATGGTTTTTTCTTGTTTGCCAATGAACAACAACGAATACAACGATAAAAATTGACGTTTATGTTATTTATTATATATATATTTATTATATATATACTTATTATATATACATATATATACATATATGTATTTACATATGAGCGGTCCTGCAGTATCAACTCGTTGGCGGCCGAATGAAATATTTTTACTTTTTTTTCGTATGGCTAAAAAGCGGATATAATGAAAGTGTAGAATAGATAACAAGCCGTAGAATCCACTGAATCAAATGTTTATATATTTGTGGTTCTTTCGGCATCTTCGGTTTGTTGGAAGAACTGATGGACTCCGATGCTCTACGTGGATCGAATGAGTTTCTTACTTTCTCTCCGACACTACATCGTGCGACATTGTCCGAAACGCCTATTACAACGGATATATAGATAAAAGCTGAATGTACTTCGAGCAACAACCGAGGTCAATATAAGAATTGACGGCTAATTATTTTCAGGGAATTTTTATTAAAACATCTTTGCCACAGTTGATAAAAAGTTTATCTTCAAGCAGTGGATATTTAATTCGCATACTAAACTTTTTCTCAATTATTTTCATTTCTTAAGCTGAAATATTGATATATGAATAGAGGTGATGATGAGAGGCATATCCATGTATGTGAATGCTAAAATGTTTTCTTCCATACTCACCAGGTACTATAATTGTGTCATTTTTCATCCAATAGTTTATCGATTTAGGAAACGCTTCCGATTGACATTCTAATGTAATATTTTGCCCAATTGCTGCTCCAACTAATTGATTTTGTATCCAAATCATTGGAGGAACTACATACACAGCGCATAAGCGATTGGGAAAAGAAGAAAGCAAAAAAGATTAGCACGTGTTCAATGAATGGATTACAACATACGGATGAGTTAAGAGCAAAAGAAAGTTGACATAAATAATTTACACAGGCCAGGATGTGTTTTTTAGTTTCTGAGCTAAAAATTATTAGGAAAATTTGACTTCATTATAAGTGTTTTTTTTTTTTCTTTTGAAAAATTTCTAATAATTTCCGGTTTCGAAATATGATTATTTTTAACGATAATTTAAATTGAAAACACGCTATAAAAGGTGAAAGATGAAAGTTATAGTCAAGTATCCGCTCTACACTTCCTTTAGCGTATGCTACAACATAAGTAATATATTTTAAACTTTCCTTGCTGTCTACTGTTTACATGTTAAACTGCGGCTCCTGAAAGCATTTCCTAGATATTATTTACCTTTTTTTGTATTGCAAAAAGAAAAGTGTTCAGAGGGGTGAAGTACTAAGCTTTTGTACAACGGAAACTTTATGTTGTGGCTCTCAACAGGAATGCATAAGATGTGTATGTGGCTCCGGTTAACTAACTCGTGCTCTCCCCTCTCTGGTCCTCATCCACTTTAACAATATTTATATATGTTCGTATGTAGACAGGATTTCGCTTATTGGCGAGGACTTGTTTAATAATGAATGTGTTTTCATGAGATATAAACAATTTAAATTAAAGTCACTGTTAATTACAAGACGCGATTTTATGCATTACTCGAAACATGTCTCTCTTATGATTGCTATTTTTATTCTTATTTTGGTTCTTTCACAACGTCTTGAACCAGCCTTCAGCAGCATTTATTCCTTTTGAGATCTCTTTGTCAATTCAAAAATGGTCGATTGCTATACAGTGCAAAAAGTTGTCGATCTTGCATATAAACATATTGAACACACCACTGTGATCAGTAAGTAAAGTGACTTTAATTCATTATCATTTCTATATATAAGCGTTATAGTGTATAATGTGCTGCAAGCCCAACGGCTAGTAGAGATATTTACCCCACTAATATTTCCGTTTGCAGTTTACTCTTAAGTGCTTATAACTCTCTACTTAAAATAAGTTACGTAATATGAATGCAATACTTCCGTGAGTAATTAATTTCAACAGGAAGTTAGTGATTTTTGGTAGAATACTCTTGCGCCGATTTAATTCCAATAATGTTATATAGTGAAAATTCGTAATTATACATTATATCGTTGGCGTGTGCTAAGAATCTTTTTTGGAGATATGAAGAAAAGTGAAAAAGCATAATTTACTCATTTAGTCCCATTACTGTCAATTTTTATGCCATACATCACTTGTTGTACAGAGCTTCTTAACCTTTGGTGAATGTATGCAATATTTAAGCGAACTTGGGAAGGATCCACATTTTATTGACTAGGCTTGTATGTAGGCTCGAAGGTTAGTCCGTCCGTCCGCCTGTCTGTCTGACTTCTGTCTATGTACTTTTGTGCCCATTCTGCAAGTTTTACATTCTACGAATTTT
The DNA here is from genome assembly GCA_001077435.1 of Glossina morsitans morsitans. NCBI lineage: Eukaryota > Metazoa > Arthropoda > Insecta > Diptera > Glossinidae > Glossina > Glossina morsitans. The sequence continues at coordinate 10,032 of CCAG010000390.1, read as the reverse complement.
GACTTAAGAACGAATGCTACGGGAAACCATCTTCTCAGTACCACCAATTAGGAAAGAAGAATCTGAACAAAGGGAATCGGACTGCTTCCCTTCCTTTATTCAATAGCTGGTTTAATGTCCTCCAAGCTGGGAACTAGCATCAATTTGGGGCATCCCTGCCACTATCCTATGCAACGATCAACCTATATCATACCCTTAACGTCATCCTCTTTACCGCTTTCGCAGTTTGCAACGATGCAATCCCTTAACTAATAAGGAAAGTACATAGAATGCCATGTTTGACTCATCTTTCCGTTGTCGGAGTTATGTTAACTTTGTCTCAGTAAGAGCATCTGGATCGATTCTGACATTATTAAAATGGAAACCAATTACAGACAATGAAAAGAGAATAGAGGAATTCATGCTATTTTCATTTTAATATTTTTTTTTTTTTCTAAATTTTAATTTTACAAATAAGCAAATGTTACTTTCGTGTTATTAAAATATTTATTATCATTTTCGCTTTACAAAAACCACCTGAGCTTTGCAATGCTTAGCCATTTATGTCTACATTTCCTTTGGTGCATAAATGTGAATGCATGTTTCGGTCTAACGCCTACGTAATTAGTTACTTTATGAATGCATGAACTATACTTACAATGCACAATCAACATGACGCGTTTGCTGACCGTTGGTGGTATACCATTCGAAGCTATGCACAGATAGGCGCCCATATTTAACCGATTCACTTTGGCGATAGTTAAAAACGAACCATTATAACTCATTACTGGGTAAAAGAGACAGCAAATTTTACATTAATAGTAAACTAAATTTTTTCTTTTACTTTTCGCAGAGCAATTTAAATAAAATAAAAAAAAAAAAAAAACAAACAAGTAGACAAGCAATACAGTTTTTAAATGCAAAATTTAATATTTAAAAAGTAAGTATTAACCACGCATCTTCACTTCATGACGTCACGATATGACAAATTCCATATAGAAATGATTGTAAGAGCAAGGGAATGTAAAAAATCCTATAAAATTATTCTAGTATTTGCTTGTTAACCGCATTCATTTATGTGTGTTATATGCATCTGTACATACCTTCTGTACCGTTTGGTATTGGTATCGGTTCACCACCCTCTCTCCGCCACGTTATCGTTGGTGTGGGTGAACCTGTCGCAGCGCATTTCAATGTAACATTTGAACCCTCACGTATTACCATATCAGTGCTGGTCGGATAATCTAAAATGTCTGGGGGCACTAAAATGGAAACACAAACGAATACACGTTAAAGGAACAAAGCCAATATCGTTCTCGACTGTATTATAATATATGCGACTTCATCTGACGCGTAATGCCAGCAATTTAATTGTTTTCAGTATACGGAATACAAAAATCATAAATGTTTTCATTGTATTTGTATGTTATGCTATGTCTGCTTATGGCAACAGTTGATCGTAATGGCTTATATACATAACATACACATATACATAACAGTACATTGTTGAATTGTAGCAACAGCAATAATAATCGTATATGTAATTGAGGAAAAAAAAAGGATAAAAAATTGAACGGAAAAAAGAGTTAAATAAAATTTTATGCATGCAATAAAAACGTGTATGTGTGGATGAGAGGTTTTATAGCGTGTAAAGTGCAAGTCAAAGGTAGATTAAATATAATAATAAAGAAGAGATGTTTTAATTTTTTAATAATTAAAATGGATTATAGAAGAAAATTGCAAATTGAAGAAAAACTTTTGCCAAAAATATATCAAAAAGTAAAGAAGAAAAGAAGAGAAAAATGTTAACTAATAAGCAAGAATATTTTAGTCACTTTGAGGCTATCTTTCAGTATCCGTTGTCTTATAGAATTTTTTCGTTATTGTTACATTATTTGAGCATAAATAGTAAGCCCCCCCGAATCTTTCGTGTTCGCTTTCATTTTAAACCTTCTTAAGATGCTTCACAATGAAGTGTTAGCTTAACATTTTCTATAGATTGTAGCTTATACTAATTGCCCAAAACAGGCGTGGCGAAAACTTATATGCTGCAAAAAAGTAATTATGTACCCATACCGGCAAAAGGGAAAGAACTACTGGCGAGGGAAATTAAGGAGATGTCTGCAAACTTAAGACTGTTATCGAAACCTAGAACAATTTTTTACTGGTTTCCGAATTTGTTTTTTTTTTTGTCAGTGTCAGCTTACAAGCAGATAAAGCATGCGACCTGTGCCAAGGCATAAATGACGAGGCACAGAACACTTTTTTTTGCCGTCCGTCTTGAGCATATTTGAGAAACAGGCTGTTCAGGTCTCTGGGAATAGAAATTAAGCCACGTCACCTGCGATCATGTCAATGGATACCGAAAGATGAAGGAAATCCATTGGTTTTTTGCAGGACATGGTTTGTTATAAAGCCACACTAAGACGGCATCCTCAATCTTAAACGAGGGCGAAGGGTCCATTTCGAGGTAATGCGAAAGCGATTCCGCGATGGCCTTGATCCCAATGTAAAGCCACTAGTCGGCACCGTGCAGTCATGGTGTGTCGAGTTTTATTAAATTTTCATGCCGTGCATCACTTGTGGCACGAGAATATAAGTTTATACGGATGTATGTAAGAACCAAAAGAACGTGAGGAATACCCACTTTTGATTATACCAATCGATTTAGAATGACTTTGTAAAACCAGCTAAGGGTCTTTGCCCGTCTGTCTGCCCGTACGTCTTGTGTCTTTACGCTCAACCTAGAGGTACAAATTTTTTATATATTTTGATGAAACTTGGTACACTCACATATTTTGGCCCAAAGACGAACGCCATTGAGAACGATTCTGATTGGACCTCTTTTTCGACCACTCAGCCAGCCAAAGCCTTATTTCAAAAAGTTGTTATATGAATAATTACATCAAACCAAGTGACGTAGGAGATTTAATGGTAGGTCGCGTACGACTATAGTGTTTTCACCTGTTTTACCTATTTTGATGGATTATTATCTAGGGAACAACTTGTGCAACTTGTATCGACCATTAAAAGAGAAACTGCTCCAGAATTTGATTCGATTTTCCGACATTAGGACGTTTGTCTTACTTTGAAGCCGCTTAGGAAACTTTAGTAAAAAATTGTTGCTTCCCATAAGCACCAATGGTACTCATCCATGACTTATTGTCAGTCCGAGCAGATCTTCCATTCTTATGATGATAGCAAAAAACTGATATTGCATTCCACTAGAAAGATCGGAAGTGCGTGTACTTTTTAAAATTCTCTTAAATTTTTTTTATTAAAAAAGAGTTTTTCTTCTTAATGAAAAAACAAAAACTAATAAAGACTTCCTGTGCATGCATTACTTCACTTACAATAATGGTTTTGTTGTTTGTTATTTTCATATATATTTTTCTAATTTGTAATAATTTTTGTTTATTCAAAAATTGATTAAAAACCACTCTCTGAAACGTATCCTGTTTGAGTTTTACTAATTTATTTGGATATATTTTCAAATAAAACCAAAGTTCAAATGGCAATTGATGCCATGATATAGCAAATTATTGATGTAACAAAATTCCATATTCAATGTATTGAGAAAAGAACAAAAACATTTTAGGTCGGCTAAGGCGATTGTTAAATATCCTATACCTCTTCGTCATATACGAATTCCTTATTTATTCGACTATGTGTTGTTGCAATGGACGGACGTTCCATTCATAAAAACATTTATATGGAAGGAGACCATGATTTGCTATTATATATAGAGTTTTACTTTTCCTGACAATCTCTATGTATGGCAATCTACAAAACGTGAAACCTATTTGGTTCAAATATGGAACAATTAATTTCTTCATGTCAACTGTTTTTATATGATTGTATAAAGAAATTTTCATCAAAGAATATTAAAAATTAGATCTCTTTGCCATATAAAGCGCTGCTTCTCATAGGGACAGTTATAAAGGAGACGAGTCAACAAATTTGCCTATCCGATCCAAGTTCTTTAAATCTATGTCGAACTACAACGACTCAATGGTTTTTGTCGAAAAATTTTGTAAATTGCAATTTTTTTTCATAAGACTTTTTTTTGTTGTTTAAATAAAGGATAATATGTTATATATGTTGTACAGTCATACACAATGTAAAAATTCAAATTTTTTTTTTTTTTTTTTTATTTCTAATGATACAGGATTAAGCAAATATGCAGTATTTTGAATAAATAAATAAATATGAGTAAGCATGTTCATATTAATCAACTCTTTCTATAATAAAGCTAAATTTAAAAATTTTAAAGTTATAAGGGAAGTGATTGTAAAAGTGATCTCATTCAAGCCATTTTCAATAGATTGTGCCTTTGAAGAATAAGACGTCAATGTACTGAATTTCGACAGAATTTCTTAAAAGCCTCCACCTATCGGTTGGACACAAACCACATAAAGAAGCGGACGGACGGACAGACTGGGGTACGAACACACGAACAGGAATGATTAAATTGATTCAGAAAGTCATTCGAAGTCGATCAGTACAATAAAAGGTCTTTCTGAGCATTACAATACATGCTCACAACTTTAATGTGCCCTTTACGTCATTGGTAGGTAGGGTATAGAAATGTACCGAAAACAAGCAAAATAAGTGACGATAGTGGGGCGATTGAGTTTAATTGTTACTGTCATTTTTGGGTATGGTGCAAACAAGTTGTTAGAGCAATTTATGGCAACACATACATGACTATGTATTCCACTAAGAATGGGGTAAACTGTACATAATTCAATCTTGGTGATTGACGATGACGATGATGACGAAATGAAAATTGCTTATGTTCTTTGTAAAATAAAATTATGGCAAAAATCGTGCAGGGAGTGAGTGAAAGGCAAAATGTTTCACTTGTCAAGACATGTGTTAAACAATTTTATAAATTTTCAAATTTAATGGTCTTTTTGAATTAATGTTTAGAAATGTTGAATTCAAACATAACCTTACGTATTGTTTACATTAATTTGTCATGCCTGTAGGCATAGAATCAGGCATTGAAAACTAAATAAAATATATAAATAAGCGTGAATAGCGAAACCGTTTTAATGATGCTTGCGCGTCCACCTATTTGTCCTTTTGGCAAAATTACGGGCGTATGCATACGATTTCAGATGTGGCCATTGTATTGTCGCCGCATTGGCGTATAAAAATCGCTGCTGTTATCGTGGTGAGATACGAACCGTGTTGAAAACAATTTGGATGGAGACTATTTCCACGATCACTCCCCATATAAGGTCATACTTTGACATGCATAATATTTGCAATTTTCAAAATGACTCGAAATTTTAATCGATTTTAAACCCCCTCCCATATAATCACGTCTGTGCAGGATAATATTTTATAACGTTTTCAACATGTCAAAGCGAGAATTAGTCCATGAAAGCAGTCTGAGATAAAATGTGGTACACGCAACTGTCGATTGGTGCTTGCCAGGACCCCTCGGGGGAAAGCTCGCATTTATATATACTCGGTTGGAAACTATTATATGCAATCACAATTTGAACAGGTTCAACCGATGTGTTAGGCCTGACTACTTGGGTGCGGCCCTTCCGCGAAAGCTCATGATGGCTGTGGTATCCCCAAAGGCGAAGGGATTAAATAAGTAGAGGTGCTTGCTACACTTCGCCCTGCCCAGAGGGCCAGCTTTGGACGATACCCAAGCTTTTCTTTCTGGTGCTTCAGATTTGGAATAGGCCCTCTCTCCTGCAGGATTATCTTGCAAGACTGAGGATTCTCCAAATCAACCAGTTAATTGCCAATGGTTCTAGGGGGTCGGTGTGATTAAAGCTTCACGCCAGGTGCAGACGTCAACAATTGATATAATCGGTATCAGATGTAGATAATGTAGGTATTTTATATACTCCATACCGGGTAGATGTGCTGGCGAAAGCTAACCCTTGTATGACGAGAATATTTTTTGTGTAATATTTTAGGATGAAAATTGCTTCCTAATAGTAATTTGACATATCAATTAACTTTACCATATTAGTGCGAGGTAGAAGGGCGCTCATTCAAAACAACAAACTCCAACTTTTAGTACCATATGATGAAAGCGTTCAAGAATAACAAGACCTGAAACCCTATCATTTTATATTCTGGCCCTTCTTCCATATAAGAGCTTTCTTAAAAAGTAGGCTCTTTGATGCAAACAAGGTATTGCATCACTAAGATGAATGAAGAATAAACGTAGTGGTGTAAGTTATCTTGTCGTCGACTTTAAGTGACTATTATTTGGTTACTTATTTTTGATTTCCTGTCACCTTTGGTATCTCCCAAATAAAATTGGGGCACAGTTACGACGTTGAACCCGCGAACACTGACTTGGTAGAGGTCCTTACCGACTTGGCGACTCAGGCGGGCCGTCGCGGAAATATGTGTTACATACCTTTACTCTAATTGCTGAAACTATCTCTATGATGGTTCCGTTTCGATAACGAGAAGTTTCTTCATTTCTTTCACTGATCTCTATGAGTAAAACTATTCACCTCATGTCGAATATAACGTCTCTCTTACGATTTTTATAGATACCAATAGATGCATTATAAGCACCATTATTATAAATATTTTTTAAAAATAAATTTCGTTATTGTTCGTGTTAACAGCAACATAATGACGTGCTAAGTAAAGACATGAACTTACATACTCGAATGTGCTTGGTGTATTAGTCTACTCCTTGACTTTGCAATTCTTTTCATCATTATCGTAAGAAATGACGTAAAGGTATTATTTCATCGTTAATATTCAAAGTAGAAGTTACTTAACTCAAAAGTAAACCGTTCATACTCTTTGAAAATAATACGCTTGTTTACGTGCATCACAATTCTGTGAATATTTGTCAATTTGCTTCCCCACCGAAGGTATTATGTTAGATGCTTTAAGCTTTTCTCCAAGTTTAAGTAGAAAATAATCATCGTTTACCTAAAACACTGGCTGCAGTCTCTATAAAATCCAAGTCATTCCAGTCATGCAATAAATTCAATTTATGTGAAAAACGACATAACATCTCTCGTTAAAGATCGTTTAAGTTTTGTTCTTAACTTTCTTCCACATTCGAATCAACTCTTGCGAACTCTGTACACTATTGTTATTTATTTATTCTCATTAAGTGATAAAAAAAAAAAAAATAAAAAATAAATACATATATAATGCATCAATGCAATAAAAACTTTTAATGGCCCTCGTTATGTGTATAGAGTTTAATGTTAGTGTTAACATAAATATTTTAAGAAAAGAAAGCCAAAAAAAAAAAAAAAATAAAAATAAATAAATAAAATAATAATAAAACGAAAGCACATATTTATTAATAATAATAAATCATTTTCACTTCATTGACTTCCACTTACCGACCACATCCAAATAACCCACTTGACTTTTCATTGGATCCGTATTGATTTGACACATATACCAGCCTTTGTCCGTTTCCTTAACGTCGCGTATCCGCAATATCCAAGCACGTTTCTCAGCGTGCGTTATGCTCATGCGATGATTTTTTGTTATGACGTGATTTTGTATTGTTAAAATCGTTTGTGTATCGACACGTAGCCACGCTATCTGCGGCATGAAAATAAAGCAATTCAAAGAGATAGATAAAGAGAGAGAGAGAGAGAGAGAAAGAAGAGAAAATCCGCACAACCATTATAAATTTGTACAATTTGTAAATTTATTGTTTGTAGATGATTGCGGATGTTGTTTTTGCACAATTCAAACAATTACGAGCAGGTGTTTATACTCGGGTTATTATTATCAACTCGTGCTCTCTATCCTTGTTCCTTATGTATTAGGATTAATGTTACGTGTGCATGTATTTTATTCATGTTCGGATGATACAAAATTAATGCGATGCTGGATAAATTTTCAATGATAAATTTTAGTTATATAATAGAGAGATAAACAAGAAGGAGGTATACGAAGTGCTAAGAGATATTAATGATTGTAGGATTGGAGAGCTGAAGTCAAAAAACAAAACTTTCCGCAAAAGTTCGTAAACGAAATTAAAAGTTGAAGCGAAACAAAAACTTGCATACGATTTCGGACAGAAATTTCACTACAATCACAGACTTATTCATGCATACGTCCTTCTACACGTATACCATATTTGGTAGAGTGAAAATAGAGTGAATAAAGTGAATACAATAGGTTGTAAGAACCGGATGGAGGTCATCACTACAGTTTTATACAAATTGCAGGTAGAGATAAGATATTCGACCGGCGTTTCTGGCGTTGTCATCGATCACTTCACATTTGGTATCTTGGGTCAGTAGTAAAAATAAAACTCCTCAGCGCCAATTTCTTTACAGAACAAAGCTACTAAGCCACGAAAACCATAAAGAAAAAAGTGCTTTGTGACTTGTGACGTCTCTGTGATCTAGCTCAGTATGGATATAACCGATTATGTTTCAGCTTCGCTTATATGGTTTGACTTATATAAATATATGTTATATACATATATGTATAACGGCAATTTCTGCTCTTTGCCCTTGCGTTCAGACCCACTTGTCTCTTTGCCTCCTTATAAAAACAGATTACAGTTTTTGCTTAACGTGCCGTTACTTGAGAAACGCAGATTTATCCTCAGTGTTTCCTTCTTTAGTAAATCAATAAATCAATAAATCAATAAATGGTACAATCAACATTACTACGTGAGATAAATTTCAATGTCCCGAAAGGTTTCTTTAGGAACTCTATTTTCATAAAGCTTAGTCAATGATAGATATAATTACGATTCATTTTCAATCCTTTTAGAGTCCTTTGTAAATCCTCAGTGTAATCTCAACACCGGATGCTTTAAATTCCATCAATTCAACTTTTTTAAATATTAACATTTAATTAATATTTAACTACATTTTTTTTTTTTTTTTGACTATTATCGGTTGCCAAGGTTTTCCGTGTTTGCAACAGCTTGGGGGTTCGCCACAAACTCGGATTTATACTGGTTGTGGGTGGACATCTGTGCTAGATGTGTACATGCTTTTTTTTCTTTATTTTTTTTCTCTATATTTATTCATACACCAATTTGTTCTTTCTTCTTCCAAGGAAAATTTTGAGAATGTAATCGTTCATCATAACGGTGAAGGCGCTTAACTTAAAATGTCTGCAAGCGTATTATTTGATGATGTAGATGCTACAACATCAATGGTAAATAAGACGCATAAAACCTGCTGTTGCTATAAAATATTTCGGAAGCGCTCAATGGACATATAAACTGGAGTTGAGTTTCACAGTGCTTGCGCTTGCTAACTCACGAAGAGAAAAATGAGGTTAAGGAGAAAAAGCTCGCAACTTAAACATCGTGATGAAAAAATTTATGACAAAACTAATCGTACGCGCGCTGCTTTTTGCTTCTCTTACGCTTGTTATGTGGACTTCTGCACATATCGGTTTTCAAGGCGAGGCAACTTAACACATAATCACATTGGTAAGGATTAAAAGAAAGCGGGAGTTGGACTTTTGCAAATCCAGGCTATCGCTGCACCATTGTAGTAACAAATAATTCTGATATAAATAATGGCAATCCTGGCCAATATATCATGTTCTAGTCTGCCTTCCGGAGTTCTATTAAGAATGGAGATAAAATGTTCGATGTCTCATCATAGTGTAAAAGTCTTAATGCTTATTTGCAAAAAAAAAATGACTGAGTTGCCGACCGAGATGCAATACCGCACTGTTCTGGCCAATGTTGCCGGTTGTCATTGTTTTAGGTTTTAAAGTTCCCGTCACTTTGTCTAGTCAATGAAAGTTGAATTTCTAGTTTGTGAAAAGTAGTTGTTTTTTTAAAGAGCTTATCAGAACGTAACATCGGTATATAAAAGCTTTCATTTCATTGTAAAAAGTCCATTTTTATATTTTATCAACACTGTGAGCTAAGTAATGATTAGTTGTTGGATTCGATTTTGAATTGTTATTTTCATTCATATTTATGGGCGATCCCTTTATATTCACCTGTTACACTACTTTTTATGAATTACCGCAAATTACAAAAGTAAAATCTATCATAAAAGTGCTACTACTGCGAATAACTGAAGAGGACAACACATTTGAAGT
>CCAG010000387.1:0-78577 GCA_001077435.1 Glossina morsitans morsitans | reverse complement strand
TTGCAAAAATTCGAAAAATTCGTTTTTTTCGATTTTTGACGATTTTTTTTTGCAAAAACTTGAAAAATTCGTAAAATTCGTTTTTTTCGATTTTTGACGACAATTTTTGCAAAAATTCGTTTTTTTCGATTGTTTATTATATTTTGTAAAAAAATTTTCCAAAAGTTTTATTTTAACTGAATTAACTTAAATCCCTCCGAGACTCCGTTTTATACAATTCTGTTAAGGGCTTAACAGAGATCTGTAAAGAAATTTTGGTTTGTGTCTTTACACCCTTAATGTTAAGTAGATTTGAGATCACTTTTTATTTGTGTTTCCAGATTTTATTTTGCGCTATTTAAATAAACGAGTTGGTATTAATTTACGTTGTTATGATGAAATGGATAAATAGAAAAATATCTCAAATAAAAACTATTTTTTTTTCGATTAGGAACGTATCCCCCCTTTTTGCACTGGATCTAAGTCTCCTACAACGCGATTTCCTATAACGCGGAATTTTTCAGGAACCTATTGACAGCGTTGTAGGAGGGTTATCTGTATATATAACTTCCTATGCTAATGCAAGTTAGGTCACTATAAAAAACAAACATGCTTACTAAGGTTAATTGCATTAAGTGCGTACAAAATGTTAAATTCTGAATACCATCGGGAATGCCATTTGACCAGAAGAGGATCCGCATTTACAATTGTCTGTTAATAGACTTTTTTTTCTATGTTACGATTAGGTATCGGACGCAAGTTAAGGGTGAATAACAAAGTTCCGGTCCAAATCGAATGTAATAATTTACTTGTTTCTATTTGAAGTAAAAAAAAATGAAATTTGATGATTGGAAATAAACTGACATATTTAAGTTCAATTAAAAGTTAGACATTGCTGGTATAGGTTTAGAAAATTTTCCGAAGGAAACTTAACGTAACATTATATAAAATTTCACTTAATTCTAATGAATTTTGTTAAAGTTCATCCAAGCAGAAATTTACTCGTAAACGCTGCTTCCAGTAGCGGTTTATTTAGCTTTACTTGATAATATTACAGATTTGTATTTCATAATTTATTAAAAAGCATTAAAGGAACTGGTTCCGTTTTCTCTATTAATGTAATTAGTGTCAATTTGTGTTATATCAATTTTGCGAATAATTCCCCTGATGATATCATTCAAATGTTCAATTTAATTATTAAATACAAATAAATCAGAATTAGTAGCAAGTAAAGCATAGAGTCAACCCCGGTTACTCAGTTATCCTATCACCCAACTAAATTCTTTATATAACAACTAGTCAAAATCAGGCATTTTTGTGTAACGGAATAATATATTTGATTAATATAGTCAAAACTTCAGACGATCGGAGGTTGTAACAGATGAGCCCACGTATCATTGCGAAACTAGATAGGTCGGCAGTTAAAAAAAATTACACCTTTTATCCAGCAAATATTCCACAAACGGATGTACTTACGAAATATGCGTGCAGAAACTCTTATAGAGACGGACAGACGATCAAAACTTTTTTACCCGATGGACTGATGTTATAACCGGGGCTATTCTACAGCCTGACCTACCCACTATAATATAGGAGACCCCGGTAATATACCCTAAAAATAGCGTCATTAATAAACACAAAATAAATGTAAAGGAAAAATGTACACAAGTGCTTATAGTAAGTCTCTATTTAGTTCCTCGTATAGGCTTATGACTTATGTTAGAACTTATTCCCCTGGCAGGCCTAGCAAAAGCAAAATAAGTCAAAGTAACTTTCAATTCAAATTTCTTTAGTCATTGATTTGGGAAATATGTTTTTTAACAATATATCATTCACGTCTCCACTAATGGAATGCGAAGATGTGACGCAAATTGTTAATAAAAATAAAAAAATCATTATAACCACAAAATTCTAAATCGATTTAAGCGAGCGTTTGGAGAAAATTTCGAAGTTTCGAGAAGGAAACTTCTGTCTAGTAATGTATTTTTTTCATATATTTTATAGGACTTAAAGTATTTATTTATTACGCCAAAAAAAAGGCTTTGGACTGAAAAGTTCACATTGAATTTCCTTTTTAAGAACGTCCGACTGTGTCTTCCTTTACGCGTACATGTTCGATATGGTTTTTACTTATAATAAATTTTCTCTCTTTTTCCGGTGTTTTAATAAAACTAGCCTTCTATGTTCAAATATTCCTTGAAGATTTTATGGTTACATTGTGCGAAAGAAAAGAGAAAACGACACAAAACGTGTAATTCAATAGTTGAACTTATGCTCAACGCTAAATCTTTAATTTCTTAGAAGAACCATTAAGACGCTCTCAGCCACATATCCCTCGAACGGTAGTCTCAATGAAACTGCCCCGACCTCATTTTGTTTAGAAACGCAATTAAATGATTTTCAAGGGAATCTATAAGATTATTGAAGGAGTTACAAAACAACAGATAAGACTTTAGATTGCAACTATCAGTAGCAGTAATTTATGTGAGATATGAAACGTTTGGAGAGAAGCCTTCATTTTTCAAAGAAAGTACTTCCTTTTGGTAATGAATTTTCTTCCATATGTTCCAGAGGATTCAAAATAATTATCTAATACGCCAAAAGAGGTTTTGGGGTAGAAAATGTACAGTGGGTTCTACTCTTAAGAATATCCCGCTGTATCTTCCTTTACGCTTCTCCCAATTGTCGTTAAAAATCTTCCTGTCGCAAAAATTAACCTAGAAAACAAACCCCGAATACGTTTACTTTTATTTGAAAACCACGATTTCAAAAAAAACGTTCTCTGTACCCTTCACGTTTACATAAGCTACACGATCGAAAAAAACTAATTGTGACAAAAGTCGGCTTAAAATTTCATATAAACGTTCAATATGTCCAGCTTAAGATGTGAAACCATGTATCTCATATTTGAGATCTAACGACTTGCGCTTATTAATGCGATGCGGGCTTTTTTAATTATTTCGTGCCAGTAGACGATCAACTTATTATATTAGATAAGGTTGTAATCAATCATCCATCAATCAATCTACCCATTCCGCAATAGTCGGTATGTAGTCACAAAAAATAAATCTAACTCAGTGCAATCCAGAAATGTTACAAATATGTGCAACAATTGAATACAACACCTGCAAGAAATGGCGCTTTTTTGTTTATAAAAACTCGAGACTATTTCGATACGAAAGTTAGAATAAATTTTGAAGTGAAGTATAGTACAGTGATATACGCGAGAAAAATGTTGGCTCTTTCGCTTAAATATCTTTTAATCGGATTAGTGTGTGCATCCATTAAAGCCGAGTTTCGTAAGTTATTTATGCAATAGATTCTGTGAATTGAAAATGTGAAACAATACAAAAAAAAGCATAAATAAATCCAGAGATTAAAAGAAAGTGAAATACCACATCTTGATGAACTCTGAGCTCTGAACTTAGCAAAACAAACAAAAAAGAACCGAAGAAAGAGCCGATATTCTCGGTTGCTGATGCTTATCCTACTTTTTAGTCGTAGAATTTACTTCTTTGGTTTACCTAAATTGTAATAACAATAATAATAATAATGTTTCAGCAAATGATCCTAAACCTTGTAACTTCGGTGACACTGAGTGCATAAAAAAGGCTATTAATCACTTCTTACACAAGAAAGAAGGTGAGTAATGCATTAATTGCATTAAATTCTTAAAGAAATTCCTTTTGAATTAAATTTTAGGTGACAATTCCATCAACTTATCTCAAGTGGATCCTTTGACTCCGAATAAGATACGCATTAGTCAGGGAACCGATAGTCCCGTCAACATAGATATTGTTTGCACAAATAACAAGATTATTGGATTAAGCAACGCCGTGGTGACGAAAGTGACGTACGTATAATAATCACCATACAGATTAAGGCAGCTAACTAACTATTCGATATCTGTGCTTCCGCTAGCAAAGGCATGAAATTCAATCTTTAAGTTTAAAAGATATGGGAAGAGTATATGTGTTTCGGAAAAGACTTTTGCCGTAAAATACTTTTATTATCAAAGACTTTTGGTCCAAATATTAAAATCATCATTTAAACAGTAGATTCTTATCACAAAAGAAATAATCATTAGAAACATATTGTAACATAACATTTTCTTTAGTGATTCCACTCCTTTTGAAATTATGTTCATACCAGTGAATTGTGATTTTTAGGATAACATAGATTACACTTAAAATTCTTCGAAGACCTATTTACAAATTATTTACAAGAATTTATACTTACGATGGATCTTCTAGACTTTTCGGTTTAAATATTACGATTAAGCTCTCTTCACTCGACTGATTTTTCCTTCCGCAAGTATTCTGCTTATATGTCCTTTTGCAAGCAAGCGAGACAAATAAAGCGTTATGAATTTGTTTTTTGTTTTATCGTTTTTGGAATTTGGTTTCTTAGAAAATCGAACAATTTTCATGCGAACTCTTCATCAAATGTGAGATTTTCGTAATAATATATTGCAGTGAGGACCACAGCTAGATATCCTGTAACATTTCGCCGAATACACTTCCTCATGAATTTTCATGCTAATACACCAAAAATTATACATTATTCCTAGGTAAAATCAACCTTTTGGTAGTAGCTCTTAACCTTTGGGTAGCAGTCCTTATGTGGACCGAGATCCAAATTTGGCAAAATGGTTTTTCTGGCAAAAAATGCTTAAGCCGATTTTGAAAATCTATATAACAAAATTCTCTTCTTACTTACGTAATACATCCTGTACCACAAACAACCTTGCATTTCCACTAGAAAAACTCCCACTGCGAGACATATCTGATGATGTCGAAATTTTCTACCCTAAGCTCCTTGTACTAAAGTTATAGATAGGATACGAGTGCCTGCAAATTTTCTCCCAAAATCTCTAAACTTTCCAACAGTTCTTAGTGAAATGCGAGACGACAACACTTGTATTGTTTCGACCGAGCACACTTTATACCACTTCTTTGCCCAACTGAAAAAACTCTTTTAATAATAAGACAACATAAACGCGTAATTGCAGATCGAGCTGAAGACACGTTTACTTAGTGCTTCTTAGACTCGCAACTAGCAGCCGGTGAATGCTCTTTGAAGAAACTAAAAATTCTTCTTGCTTTTTGATAGAATCAGGCAATGAATTAAGTTTTTCGTTCTTACGATTCAATTATGATAATTGTTTTTCCTACATTTTCATTTATCTCTTATCAGAGGTTTCGGAGAAGACTTGACAAACAAACATTCAATAATCTATAAAGTGCATGGTGGCGTCAGTTTGGTAGGAGATTATATTATTTCGGGAAAAATTTTAATTTTACCAATACAAGGTGAAGGCAAAAACAATCTAACTTTGGGTGAGTCTTCTCATTAATTAATTAACTTATTTCGTTTACGTAATGAACATGCGGATGATTTCAGTTGATCCAACGTTTAGGGTTGAATTCTCAGGCACCGCTGACGAAAAAAATGGCGATATTTATATGAAAGTAACAAATTTTCGTTTGCTAATCGAACCGAAATCCATGATATATAAATTCGATAATTTATTCAACGGCGATAAAGCATTGGGAGATAATATGAACAAGTTTTTAAATGAAAATTGGAAGGAAATCTTTAACGAAGTGAGAGATGCAATGGAAAAAGAATTTGGTCTCATTATTGAAAAAATAGTTAGTCAAGTATTCACGAAATATCCATATGCGAAATATTTTAAGGAATGATTACATCGGCTGAAGTGGTGCATTTAATTGTTTTGTAATAATATATGGAGTAATAAAGAAAAATATTTATTAACTCCGATGGTTAATTAGTGCGTTAGCTAGTAATTAATAAATAAGCTCTTTTTGCAATTATAATAATTTTGTCTATTTTTGGTTCATTTATTGGAAAAACTGGTTAAGTAACTAGCATTTTAAGTTATGCGCATGATAACATCCAATCTTTATACCTGAAACCATAATATGACACTTTCAATACAAATCGTAATTGACTCAATCTTTTCACTGCCCACATAGTTAAATACATCATACATGTCTGTTTAACAGTAAATTTATTATAAATAACTGTTCGTTGTTTTCAATTATAAATCCATGATTAGTAGGCCAGATAATTTACGGATGATAGTCACAAGGCTTTTTCTCTTAACATATTAAAATATTTGAAACATTCTAGTCGTGCAAGACCGAATTTTAAATACTTGTGTAATCCTACGTTTGATACCATCCTTCATCTGTGGAGTAAAAGTGAAAAATACGACCCTATTTTCCAGTCGAATCATATCGTATTAAATTTCTTTCGTAAAATCTATGTTTATACGTTGTTTATGCCCATTGTCGTCATAAAATAATAAATATTATAGCTGCTTGCCAAAATGTGACTTCGCTTTAAGCAAGGACTTCAGAAAATAATCCCATCCTATCCAAACTTTTGCCTTCATTTAGAATGTCAAAATATTGATTCCCGTTCATTTTTGTTAAGGAATATTACAAATATAAAATGTTTTTCATACAACAGTTTTTTCAATATCGGCTGCATAAACGTAGCTGATATGGCCTGATTCAGTCCATTTCTTCTAGGAACTGTCCTTGAATGAAAACATATCAGTATACTAAATTTCATAAAAATATCACGAATGTTGCGACCTGTACATTGGACACAAATAAGTAGAAAGAGAAAATAAGAATTTCGCCAGAAATCTCGCTTCAATATAACATTAAGAAATAGAAAATGGATCAGAAGTAACAGAGAATAAGGAATCCGTATGCGCGACTTGATCAAACTTAAAAAGATATGTTTGCTAAAATTTTTGGACAGATACACGTTGAGTTTAGGTAATAACGTAACCAAGTGGAACTACAAGATCAAAAACCCCTCCAGCTAATTCTATACACATTAGCAAAAAAAAAAACTACAAAAATAAAACTTACGGAGTCTCAAGGTAAAGCAAAAGTATTAATACTAACAAAAGTAGAAGTTGATTTGAAGCAATTAGAAAATTAGACAACACGAAATCTTACAAAGAAGCACTAAAAAGCAATTAAGAGACACGTTTTAAATGAAATTAATCACTTTTTTGATTTGCATTACTAAAAAAGTTACGAGAATAAAACTTTAATATAAAACACGCGCACGGATCATAACAGCGTTGCTATAACTAATAGATAAGAAATAATTTATAACATGCAGCAAATGCTAGTTAGCAGACAATCATCTGTGTAACAAGCTTTTAAATAAAAATTATTATTATTTTTCCAGAAATTTCACTGCTGGCAGTGCTTGCTATTAAATAAAATCTTCGCTTCTATTGAAAGCTTTCTTAACATTTTTTTTTGCTTTGCATTCAACATATGATGGTCATTATCGGTAGCTTCAAATGGAAAATTTAGCTTTCGCTGTTGTAGTCAGCTGTTTGCCGAGAACGGCCCAATTCGAAAACGAAAGCTAACTTTCATCTACGTGATTACCTCGAATATTTTTAGTGGATCTTTTTTTTTATGTGTAGCAAGGATTCAAATAAATATTTTATGAAATTGCCGCCCGTAAAAGAAAGACTGCCTTGTGACAAAAAGATTTCATTTGCCTATTCGTTCATAAAAGTAATTTGATAAACTATACGAACTTGGGACTCCATCGTAGATTTAATCCTCATAAAAGAATTCTCTAAAAAAGGTAAGCCCTTATATTGCACTAAAATGTAATTTTTAGTACTCTGTGACAAAAATATGTGATGCATGATAAGATTTTTAACAAGTTAATTATTTTTAATAAGTTTAAACTACGCCAGCCCAAGTTTGAGTCCCCACACATAAAAGACAACAAGGTATCACTTCTAATACATTTTCATCACGAAAATAAATGAAGAATTGTATAAAGCGAAATGATATGAGGTATGAAATTCCTGGCCTTGCATAACCTTAGTGTTGTTGTTTGTTTTTATTAAAATTTTGCCCATTAAATAGATCCAGTTTCGAACATTATTACTAATATATATTTTAATTCACGAGAATTTTCAAATTAATCGCCCTGCATATATGTAATTCGTAACGGTTCCTTTTGTGTGCGTAGCTAAGTGTGTAATATATATAAAATCTTTTCCGCTTTACACACACACACACACACACAAAGACAGCACAATAAACGCTTAGTGTTTTGTAGAATTTCAATGTTATTATTGAAATATCGCAATTAAGAGATAATTTTCTGTGTTTTACGCTCTTAAAGCATTCAGCTTTTCTAGCAAGTAGTAGTCAGAGAAGATGTTGGAAATTTCGTTTTAAAGAGAGAATTAATTGCAATAAAAGATTGAAAATATTAAGAGAGACTTTTACGAACTTGTAAATCGTAAAAATTTTTCCAGAAAACGAGTCAAGTCGTTAATTTGTCCCTGACCGACACACATGAATTTTATTAAAATCTATTGATAATTATTTGAAAATAATTTTATTTTCAAGTTTATCTAAAGTTGAATACTAAACGTAGAGATTGATTGATTTAATTTTAAATTATAACGTTTTATAACTTAGAAACTTTTACACGTACACGTATTCACTACTACATGTAATTTGAAAGAAAAACTGGTTCGTTTAAAATAAAAGCCGTTGTTGAATTAATTTTTTACAATTTTTCTAATAACCTTTGTCGTTTAACGGCAACTAAATGGAAATTAACAATTAATGAAATAATGGTAGACCACGATCGCACATATTCACTTAAACACTCATCCAATTATTTCTAAGGATAGGATAATATAGAGTCGCCAGTAAATGATTAATAAAATATTCTTTCGATTCTTTAATCTTTAGAATTATTATTATCAGGTAGGTGTACATAAGTTGAAAATCAAGGTAAACTCCCATAAACAAGGACTTGCAACCTCCCAATCTTTCAAGCTTCATAAGTTCTTTTATCACTGGGTTGATATTCGTGGTAAATTCCCATAATTACTTAGCGATATTTGTTAAGGCGTTCTAATTGCCCTTTCGGCTTTCGAGTTTTATAAGTTCCTCCATCATTGATTTAGTTTCTATACTAAGATGGATTATTTAGAAAAAAAACATTAGATCAAAGTTACTTTCAAGACTTTTTTCAGATGTCAAATGATGTAATGTTATATAAATCAAAAGAAGATTTCAACGGTTAAACCATAGACATGCCAGTCCAGTTAATGCCATCTGACAGGATAGTAAATTCCAGAACAGAATGTCATTCTGAATCAGTTTTGCCATGTAAGAAGTCTGAAGCCCGATCTATCCATCAAACCTTTTCGTTAAGAGCTTTTGAAATTGACATAAAGAACTAAAACGCGGCGACTACGTAACTACAAGTTCTAAATGGGCGCAACAAGGTGATGAATACGCTCCCACGAGAGCCAAAGAAGAACTGATTGAAAATGCAATTGCTGACAGCCCTAACAGCTGCATGATATATCTCTACTCCAAAATTTCGTAGTTACCAAAGTCTGGCCATAATTGAAAGCGACCATAATCCTAATCAAGTCATGAGACGTCAAAATTTACCACAAGTAGAGAAAAGGAAAAAGAAATAGGATAACCGAGATGATGAATTTCCTGCTTATTTTTTTCCTAAAAACCCTATAGACCTGCGACAAGCAAGGAGGATCCATGTACAGTTTACCAAGCACACAATTGTATTAACTGGCTTAGTCCTATGCTCATCATTCCGCAAATCAATCGCGATCAGAGAAAATCAATCAATGTACGTAAGTTACAAATTCATTCATAAAATTAATATATCACAAGTCATCAATGGTGATATTTTGTACATATATAAAAAACGTAGATTGTTTGTTTTAAAAGTCAGTCTGTAAATTTGAAAAGTGAAGTGAAGTTCAGTGATATACGGAAGAAAAAATGTTGACTCGATCGTTTAAATCTCTATTAATTGGATTGTTGTGTGCATCCCTTAAAGCCGAGTTTCGTGAGTTATTGCATAAGAAAAACAAAAAAAAAAGACAGAAAAGAAAAGGATTTTTCAATTATTTAATATTTTGATAAAAACTAAATTACATTTCAGCAAATGATCCCAAGCCTTGTAACTATGGCGACACTGAGTGCATAAAAAAAATTACATCTTATTATCTAAGCAAGAAAGAAGGTAAGTAATGCAGAATTTTTGTGTGGAAATCTTGAAGAAAAACATTTTGTATCAAATTTTAGGAGATAATTCCATCAATTTATCTCAAGTGGATCCTTTGATTCCGAATAAGATACACATCAACCAGGGTACCGATAGTCCCGTCAACATAGATATTGTCCTTACAAATAACAAAATTTATGGAACAAGCAATGCTGTGGTGACAAAAGTGACGTATGTATAATAATCTATCACTATCCAAATTAAGGCCTATTAATCCCTATTAGATATCTGTGCTTTCGTCAGCAAACGTATTCATTATATTCGTTTAGGCCTTTGTTGTCTATGCTCCCGTTAGCAATTGCATTAAATCCCATCCGTTCTTAAGCTTAAAAGACATAAGAAGCTGGAAAGGAATCTTCCTGCAATTGAATAAATTGGTAAAGGGTTTCCTATTTTTTCGTCAGCTATATTTGTGCTGCCCATAATTATAGGTGCAGATGTTGTAGATTTGGCTGCCATGTCTGTTGAATTGGGAATGAAAAAAATTTAATTTGATCTTCGTAAGTGGCAACGGAATTCCCTACTTGGTTAAAAGTGTTCCATTCGCGTATGTATAGGGTAACGAATACAACCCACCGACAAACTATACCCATGAAAACCCTTCAAGGACCCTGAAAGGATCTAAAAAAAAATGTTGTAAGAATTGTGAAGAAGAAAATGCTTATAATGCAAATCTCGAACAAAGTCCATTTCCTTTTTAAAGCACTTACGTCTGACCACGATAAAAAAAATTCTTGAAACAGTATTTAATATCTACGGCAGTTCGTAGGACCTTTGGACAACATTGATTTAAAGAAGATGCCTATTTTTTTTTAATCTATCACAAATTGTTTATAAAGTCGTTTAAAATTAGTTACTCAAAAGTATTCAGTTCAAATTTGAAGTCAATCGATCGAAAATCGAAAGACCTAAGGCTCAAACAAAGAACTCTGTGTTCACATTGGGACTTTCTTGCACTTTCTCAGCGCGTTTTCGGTTATTGATTCGCTGAATAGAAGAAAAACAAGAACATAAGAAGAAGAAGAAGAGTAGAAGAAGAAGAAAGAGTTTGGAAAACAATTGAAACGGAACACCCGAAAGTTTTGCGGGGAAAGACAATTAAAGGGGCTTTATGCCTTAAAAATTCCTACTCAGTGCTTGAAAAATAGCCGTTGGAAGACATGTCTGAAAATATTGAAATTTCGGAAGTTGTACTGCTTTTTGACTAAAGGTCTGAACGAGGGTAGCTGTTCCTTTCGTTTAACGTGAATACTCCTTATGGACTTCACCTCACGGCACCCGAGGGCACGCGGATTAATTTTGCCGAACCGGCGCCCTCCTGGGAGTTAGACAATCCCTACAAACTAGAGGCCTGAACTACACTGGAGAAACCAGATATATTTGTTGTATACGGCCCAGTAAAACCACTCTGGGGAATAAGTTGAGTGCTGTCATTCCCTCTTTAATTATTCGCTTTAGAAATGATGAAAACCACAGCCACCACGATACTCCCCGAAGGGCCCTATCCAGGAGTCAGGACTCACAGGTTGCTTATCGGCTGCTGATGGGACATACCAGCTTTCACTGCACTTTCTACATGCTATGTCAATAGGCAAACTTTCTCCCGAAGGATCTTGGCAAGCACCAATCTCCAGTTCAACCAATGAATGAAGACACGAGTCTTTGCAAAATTTCTCCCAAAATTGTCAAATTCTCCAACAATTTACGATCACTGTGATCACTTGTTTAGACCGAGCCCAGTTTATACCTACTCTCTTCTCCCACTCAAAGACACCACTTAAGAAGCTCTTTTATTATGAAGGCGTAATTGTAGGTCGAAGATTTAGTGCTTCTTAAACCCCAAGCGAGCAGGTGGTGAAAGATCTTTGAGAAAATTAGAAAATCCCTTTTGCTTTTTGATCAAACCAAACTCAGATGAATTTAAACATATATACGAAATTTTGCATTCTTATGATATAATTATGATAATTGCTTTTCTCATACTTTCATTTAACTCTTATCAGAGGTTTTGGCAAAGATTTGACAAAAAAACATTCAATAACCATTCAAGTGCCTGGTGCCGTTAGTTTACTAGGAGATTATGTTTTATCGGGTAAAGTTTTAATTTTACCGATACAAGGTGAAGGCAAAAGCAATCTAACTTTGGGTGAGTCTTCTTATTAATTAATTAATTAATTAATTAATTAATTTATTCATTTAATGATTATCTGCGTGATTTCAGTTAACACAGTGTTTAGCATTGATTTCGTTGGTATGGCCGATGAGAAAGACGGGGAGGTTTATATGAAATTGAAAAATTTCCATTTACATGTCGATCCGCAATCTTTCATATTTCATTTCGATAATTTATTCAATGGCGATAAAGCATTGGGTGATAATATGAATAAATTTTTAAATGAAAATTGGAAGGAAATCTTTAATGAATTACGCGCGTCAATAGAAAAAGAATTTGGTGCCGTTGTGGACAAAGTAATTAGTCAAGTGTACACCAAATATCCATATGCGAAATATTTCAACGAATGATTACATCGATGGATTAAGTTTTTCATTTCTGTAATAATAACTGTATTATTATAATAACAATAATAATAATAATAATAATAATAAAGTAAATATTAATAATAAAAATCTTTTTTCAATCACAATGGTCGAAATTAATTTTTTTTTATTTTATTTTTTCACCCACCACTGTAAGAGGGGAGTACACTCATTTTGTTTTTTTCCACAATGTATGTAACAACCAAAAGGAAGCTTCAAAGAACTTACAACGTATCTCTTCTTGATCAGTGTGCAATTCTGAGTTGATTTAGGCATGTCTGTCCGTCTGTGTGAGGTATGTTGTTGGCACTCCCCTCATCGCAAAAATAAAGATATCGACTTCGAATTTGGTAGAAACATTGGAAGTTTCTGCAAGCAGGTTGGTATTGAAAATAGTCCAAATCGGTGGGAGCGCAAGCCCATAGTGGAGCGTAAACTGATAGCAACTCACTTTTTTTTAATAAAAATTTTTAGGGTTTTTGCTCGTTACTCGAAAATTATACAAGTTAGGTGGCTGAAATTTTCCATATTTACTTTACGAAGCACTCTACTCCTTACAGGCAAAAATGGAAAACATGTGCCACGCCCAAACAAAGTTAGAAGTGATTAAATTTTGTTTCTTTCACTTTTTTGAGGTTTTATGCTTCTTTTTCATAAAGCAAATAAGACCGAAGGTTTAAAACTATTTTGTACACTCCTTAAATGAAGATATATTATCCGTCTAACAATGGGTTCATTTTAAAGTGAATACGGTAGACACCGTGATCGCTTTTTTCTTAATAATACTAGCGATATGGGTATCAAATAAAAGAACTTGGAGAATAGAATGCCAAAAACATGGTGGTCGGTATGCGGGAGTCGAGGCCCGCCGAATGCAACTTTCTTACTTGTTTTTATTTTATTTATGCATAAAATTTAATTAATATAAATTAACAGCCGAATTTAATTGAATCTTAGATATAAATCTGACGCTAAGTGTTATTAGTAACAATAAAAAAGTATTTAAACAAAAACCGGTCAGAAAATTATATTCGATCGTGACCGAATCTTTTATACCCATCAACGTTATCCTAAAAAAAAGACAAAACCAAGTAAAAACATTAAGTTTTCAAGCTCAATAACATAGGTTAATGGACGCGAAAGGTTTTTTCCATTTTCATACTAAAAGCTTTTTTTGTCGTATAGACATTTGGGCACTGTAGACGTATCTTTTTGCAAAGGTTGCGTCGCATTCAAATTCTTTTACAAATTTGTAGACGATATCTTCATTTCCGCCAACGGGAGAATATCTATTACAAATACTACGCAATTGGCCAAACTGGCAGATGGACAGACGAATAGGTGGGCATGTTAAAATGTATTCCAAACTGAAACTGGCGAAGAATTTGTATATTTTATGGAATTTCCGAAGCTTGTTTCTACGCGTTATAAAGGTATTGAAAAAAAAATGTTAATGTTTCTATACTACGTTGGATAGACGTGGTAAATTTTTTCTATTTTTGTAGGAGCGTTGTCCATAGATTACGCCTTCAAATTTTTATACGTTTATCTAGTAATAAGCAATAAGCCCATGTTTATAATGGAGATATTCTCAGTTTACGTAGTAGTGTGGACGTGTCTTTTGACCGATTTGGCTTATATTCAATATCAATTTGTGGGCAAGAAGTTTCAATATTTCTGCCAAAATTGAAGACGATAGCGCTATATTTGGGGCCAAGAGAATGTTTACAACAGACGGACAGAGACACAGACGGACATGCTTAAATTGATTTAGAATTTGATGCTAATCAGAAATATATATATACTTTTTGGTAACTCCGATGGTTCTTCTTTTGGATGTTACAAACGGTTTGTCAAAATAAATATCATTCTCCGGTGATGGGATATAATAAAGACAAAATAAGAACAAAATTGATTGATATCTAGAGAGCACTATATAAACAGATTGCTTAAGTCAGATTGGAGGAGATACGAGTACGATTTGAAGGAAAAAGAAAAAAGATAGGGCTACGAGATTATTGATGTACAGGATAAACAGAAAGGATCCTAAGTGTTTACCTTGAGGGATAACTAATGTCATGGATGAATTGCTGAAGTTAAGCAGAACCTTGAACGATCTCTTTTCAATAACTGCAAAGAGAAGCCAGACGCCCGGCATTTAAAGATCAATAACTTATGGGTAACTAAATGAATAAATGTATAACTTTTTAATAGTTGGGACAGACAAAATCCAAAAATTTTATTAGAGGGAAATGTATAATCGTTACGATGTTCTAAAGTGAAAGCACTAGAATTTTGGCATCACGGCTTAAGACAGAAAAATGAAATTGATGAAGAGTTCTCCGCCAATAGCGACCTAATTGAGACTTTTGGTGATTTTCCTAGAACCTAGTGAGAACCTAGCTGAACCTAGTGAGAGTAATGAAAGAATAAAAATTTTTGTGTGATTAAAAGTATTTTTCCAGGCTTCGTAATCGTGATTAAATCAGATGGACAGATAGCCCTAAACCAGTTCCGCTTAATCATACTAATAAAGATCTTTTATAAGTAGACAGCACACTTTGCTGCCCTAGCCATCTGAATGAGTTCAATTATAATTTAATTTGCTTTATTATACTTATGACGACGATAATTATATATATTTCACTGCTAAGTGTCTCTCTGTAATGATGTATAGCGTTTTATGTTTTTGATTTAACTACCTCAATACCATTTCATTAGGTAAGTAACAAGACTTAATTAGCATTAACTGCTGCAATTAACTTGCACTATATGTAGATGTAATGTCATTCATTATATTGCATAATAATATATCAATTATAGCGCAAAATATATTAAATCGGTGTCAGTGCAATATACATATAACACCGAGAACAATTTGTAATCGATCAATTTTTATGATAATTACTTGGTTCGAAAGCATTTCATGAAACTTCCTTTGAATGGATTTAAGTTTGTCGGTCCGTCTGTCGACCTGATGTCTGAGCATGTATTTTGATATTCAAGGTGAAAATTGCAATTTTGGAAATATTTCAAATACGGATATAGTTTGGCCCGTAAATGAGCGCTATTGAGAATGGATTGAGTCGGACCCGCCCCACCCACTATTAAGGCTTTGTTTGACAACACCCAGAACAATTTGTAATGGATCCATTTTTATTATAATTGCTTGGTTCGAAAGCATTTCATGAAACTTCCTTTGAATGGATTTAACTTTGTCGGTCCGTCTGTCCGCCTGATGTCTGAGCATGTATTTTGATATTCAAAGTACAAATTGTCTATCAACGTCAGTTGAATAAATTAGACGACGTATTGTTGCAAAAAGCCAGCAATAGCGGTTAACAGACGCAAAGTCATTCTCTTGCATGACAATCGTCGGCCACATGTCGCAAGAGTTTTCACGGATACACTGCTGTAAGCCATAATCCATGTACCCACCAGAAGTAGCGCCGTCTAGTTGCCACTCGCAGCATGGCTTGATTGGCGTGCGGTCTCGAAATGCTGAAGTAGTTAGAAAATGGTTCAATGATTGGTTCGCTGCCAATTCGCTGCTGTCGTTGATTCGGCACGCAATCGCCAGAAAGATAATGAAAATGATTGAAAATATTTGATTAGTATACATTTTACTAATTTTTTCCAATAAAAACCCTTTTCTAGTGAAGAAATGATCGAAATATCTACAAGTACAAGTACAATAAAACAATTGTTTATAGAGCTACTTGTAGTCAATCTTTTTCTTACGAAGAACTTACAGTAGCGTTACCCCATTAAAATGTGCACTCTACAGCCTAACAGCACTAGATTTCATACGAAATCTTGAATCGGTTTTGTAATTGGCACCAATTCTTTTTTTATACCCTACACCGACTGTGGTGCAAGATATTTTAAGTTAGTGAGGATTTATGTAACACGCAGAAAGGCTTAAGGCAGATCCAGCTTTTATTATACCGATCGATTCAGAATCATAATCTGAAATGATATAGACCTGTCCGTCTGTCCGCTTGTCTGTCTGTCCATTTAAATTAGCGTTCATGCTACAGATCGCAACTCTTTTCTGATATTTGGGTGAAATTTGGTACAGTGACGTGTTTCGACCCAAGGGTGAATACTACTGAAAATGGTTTGGATCAATCTACTTTTTCAACCACTCTCCATATAACAGCCTATTCTGAAAAGTCGTTATATGGAAAAATTTGTAATATTCAAAATTTCTCGGCAAAAGTGTCTAAATAGTACTATTTCGGTATTCTAAATTGGTATGAAAACTTTGGACAGGCTGGGAGAATTTTGGAGCCCCTCCCTCATAAAACGAAAACTGAACTTCATACGACCAGAAGGTATAATTTTCAACGCTTCATGATGAAAATCAGATCATAATAGTAAGTCAGGATAAAAAATTAACTGTACCAAATTTGGGCCACCTCGGACTATTTTTTGGATCCTATTCCAATAAGGATTTTCACGAAGAAGAGCAGAAAACTCTAACTTTTAATAAGTCGTGACGACAATTAACCCGCATTAGTAATCTCACACAAAAATAAGAATTGTGTTAGACAATGTACACTAGGTGGGGTATTTAAAGGTCGGCTTTGCACGACTATTTTTTTTTTAATTGTTTTTCTTTCAATCAATGTAAACTATTCAGTATTTCGTTGCAAAGTAAGTAATTTTATCCTCAATAGAAAGAAAAATAAATTCCGATCAGTAAGTTATAGAATTGCTTAGTATAGAGAGACAGTTTCCATTAAAAAGTCGCGAAAATTTAAAATGAAAAGCTTAAAAACAATGCATTATATTTTGATACTAACAGTGATTAATTGCCCGCAAGCGATAGTATTGCGTGAGTCGTGTTTACCAAAAATTAACATATAATCGTTTGCATTTATTATTAGATTATTGTGGATCACGGCCCACCGTTATCTTCCCTACGTCACTTCGATTAATACAGTTATTCATATAACGACTTTTCAAGAGATGGTGTTGTAAGAAAAGTAATCGAAAAGGTGGTCTGTTCCAAAACATTTTCAATAGCGTTTGCATTTGGGTCAAGGCATGTCAACGCATCTAATGTCAAATTCAAAGTTGGTGATCTGTAACCCAAATACAAATTTACATGGACAAACATCAGACGGACAGACAGGCCGACGGACGGATGGACAGACAGAGAAACAGGCAGCAAATTTTATCCAAATATCTCAAAGGTTGCAACTTGAAAATAGACACATGGACAGACAAACTTAAATCGATTCAGAAAGTGGGTGATCTGAGGTAATCGTTAAAATAAAAGGTGGATCTATCTCAAGGCCTCGTGGATGTTTCATATACCGGCATCTATTCTCGTAACACCACTTGAATTGGGTATAAAAGATGAGCTGACGTTCAGCTCGAAATAATCAAACAAAAAATGCCTTGCCGGCCCATGGCATATAGTGATCTTAAATAAAAATGTTTAACTGACGCACTTGTACTGAATAAGCAATTTCCTTTTAAATTATTTCATTCGCCTCCCAGCTCCCAATTGCTCGAAAGGTGACAACGAATGTTTACTAAATTATTTCCTTGTCGTTCTACGCGCCCTTCATCAGAGTACGTGCATAATTTCCTTATAAGAATTATGAGAGAAGAAAAGAAAAACATTTTCCTACCCGTAGATTACGAAGGAGCGTCAATACCAACAATTCGTATTAAAAAAGATGTTGAAGCAACGGATGGCATTGAACTAATCTTTGAAAATTGTTTTTTATTTGGAATACAAAAGTCAACGCCCGTTAAGATCAAGTAAGTATCAGTCAAGGAATGATTTAATTTATTAACTAAATTTCACTAATCGACGCTGTTTGTCTACAGAGGTTTTACTGAAATCATCGATCAGAAGCATCAAATCGATTTCAAAATATCAAGAACAATTTTATTGGCCGATTATCAAATGGAAGGTACTGTTTTAGGTCAAAAAATTAAATGCAACGGCAGAGCTAACATAACTTATGGTAAATATCTACAAAGTCGACAGCACAAGCAGAGAAACACTATGCCCTTACACTCATTGCCCCTAAAGAGACTGTTAAGCTTCCTTTAAGGCTTACATAGGCATATATGATAAGCGTAGAATTCTGATTCTAAATCTTTTTTCTAAATGAATTTCCACGAAGTCAGTGTAAAATTGAAAGGCGTTCGTTTTCGACATCGTTTTACTGTTTAATCACCAGTTAGTAAAAACCAGGTAAGAAAGTTTTATGTTGTCACCATGGATCGAGCTACCAAATAATACACAAATTTAGAAAGATTTTAGTCAGACTCAGATAGTTGTTGAAAAAGGTTTTGAAAATTTTAAATGATCATTTTCAGTAGACTAAGTTACTGTTTTTTGTTTTTCGCAAGCGTTTTTTACGTTTGTTTTTATACCCACCACTGTAAGATGGGTGTATACTCATTCTGGGTTTTTCTAAAATATATGTAACACCCAAAAGGAAGCTACAGAAACCCTATATTCTTAATCACCGTGAAATTCTGAGTTGATTTAGACATGTCTGTCCGTCTGTGCGTAGTTTAATTCGAACCATTTCCAATAGCGTTCGTTCTTCGGACAAAACACGTTTGCGTAGCAAATTTTATTAAAATATTTCGAAAATTGCGACCTGTAAGTCGACCACAAACACATGGACATATATCAGATGGACAGACAAACAGTATATTTAAAGTCTTCCTGGCTATTACACACACGTGCACAAACTCAATATACCGTTTACTGCAAGTGATGTAGAATATAAAAACGTCATGGTCTTTTTCCGAAACTGTACATTTTATAAGGCCACTGATGCATACTATCTACGCATTATAAATAGAAAGATAAGTGTTATCCATCTGTGGTGTACGATAATAGATTTTAAAAAGATATAGAAACCCCCCACATCGTACAAAAGCTATATTTACGTTCCCTGCGTTACGTTTCCATGAAATTTCCATGAACAATTTGCTTAATCGACATGCTTATGAAAACTTTACAGATATGTATTTTGGCACCAAAACCCAAAGGAATATTCGCTGAAGGTACTTTAAAATTTTTTTTGTTTCTTTTTAGTGAATCCCAATTATAATGTGATGATAGAAGGGGAGCGTTCGATGAAAGGAAATGTGGTTTATTTAAGTCCTAAAAAAATCTTTACATCCGTCAGATCGGAATCGATGTATTTTCAATTGACAAATTTGACTCAAGGCGATAAGGCAGCTTTAACGAAGAAAGTAATCGACATTTTTCAAGAAAATAACATAATATTGCAGCGCGAGTTCTGTGCCATTAATCGCATATACAAAAGTTTCTTTATGCAACTTTTTGATGAGATATCTTACAATGCGTTCTTAACAGCAGCTTGAGAGGAAACTGCGATTTTTCTCTTTATTTATATAAAAGAAATAAAATTGCATTTTGAAGATAAAAATCTCGTTTCTAATTTTATATATCGAATCAAATTTCGTGACCTGAATCTATGCCGATACTTTATAAGCTGGATGCAGATCGAGTACGTCAAAAGCACATGTCGAAGAGACGCGCGTATTCATTTGATCTATTCTAATCCAACTATAGCGGGTGTGAACGACAGAAGCGTCAACCAAAAACAAAAGTCTCATGCTCGAAAGTATTCCTTTCGGGTCTGAGAGAAGTGGTGAATATATTCTTTAGATCTGCTTACAACATTACATTAGGCCATAAAAGGTTGAAAGCTACGGCCAGCTCTAAAAGAAATCCCCTCGCCACATAAATTGCCACGCTTCTGCGGATCACACATAGTAACACTCATGTACGTCATGCGAGGATACCAGCAATCTTGTTAATGTTAGCTTGAAAAACATCCGCCCGAAAAGCAAGCAAGTAGAAGCTTTGCTGACAGTTTTCCTCGCTTACCCTGCGTGTAGTTCATTTCGAATTCTTTCGGAGAAGGTTCTTACGACAGGATATGGACCGACAACGATCAGGTCGGTGTGCAACAACATCTTCGTACCGAAAATTTTAACCAAAAAATGAAGAATTTTTAATCAAAAGGTTGCGGAAGGACCCGGCACACTCTGCATAAAGCGCCGCATGGGTTGTCTACCGATTTTCTGCGCATTGTCTACATCATATGTCTAAGACATGTAAATAATGCGTAGGACAATATCTTCACACTTCAAAACATAGAATTGTTTAGGCCTCTACTTTTACACGAATGCGACATCCTTGTGGGACTGTATATTATATCTTTGCAAATGAAGTCCGTTCCGTTAGAATGGGTGTACCCAAGACTCTCAAAAATTGAAATGCTCATATAGCACCCAATTTAGATTTTTCTGTCCTATAAAGGATCAATTTTCGTGAAATCCTCACATAGAGGAGGATCCAAAAAAGGCCGATATGGTCCAAATTTGGTACAGTCAATTTCTTTATGTTAAATTACTATTACGACATAATTTTCATCATGCGGCATTGAAAATTATACCGGTTTGTCGCATGAACTTGAGTTTTCGTTACGGAGGAGCGGGTTCAAAAATTGCCCCAGCCGGTCCAAAGGTTTCTTACCAATTTAAGAATTTAAGAAGCCGATCTACTACTACGTGGTCATTTTTGTCGAGAAATTTTGAAATTTGCATATTTTTTCCATATAACAGCTTTTTAGAATGGAGCGTTACATGAGAAATGGTCCAAACAGCTATCCAATCCAAAACATTTTCAAAATTTCATCAAAATATCTTAAAAATTGCGACCTGTAGCTTGAACACAAATTTACACGGACAGATATCAAACGGACGGACAGATAAACGGATGGAATCAATCAGTGTAATAAAAGGTGGGTCTATCTTAAGCTCTACTACGTGTTACATAGGACCACACTAACTTGATATAGCTTGTACCACAAGCGGTATAGGGTATAAAGAACCGTAGAGTCGGGATAGTGTTTCAATCCTATTATGAAGATGTAAAGAAAATAAAATTCAAGAAAGTTCTTCTTCTATTTGCGATTTCATTACAAACTAAATTTTATTTAAGAAAATAATCTTCATAAGGATATTTACTAAAGGCTCCATTCACTAATTTCTGAATAATAAGACTAACCGATTTTGTAACACTTCCATCCATTTCCTTATAGATAAGGAGCCAATTGTCATTAAGCAATTTATTCACATCATCTTCCATTGTCTTATCATCGTGGAAAAGACCATCGAATTTGAAATTAACTAATTCGGGCGTAGCCTGTAACTTTATGTGATTAATTTGGGCAAAAGTTTGTCCAGATTTCTCTACAGGATGCAAATCGAAACCGAAACGAAAAGTAATGTTATCTGCAAGACAAAAAAATAAATTAAATGAACAAAGAAAATTTTGTATTTTTCTCTACTTACGACAAACAATACGCATTCGACCCTTACCCGCAAGGGGTAACATCAAGACTTGACCTTCGGCACTGTAATTATCTTTCAGCTCGATTTTCGGTATAAAACCTTCCAAAAAATTGCGACCAACAAAATTAGCCGCTAAGCCTCTAATAAGAAAATGCTTGCTTTTATACCTAACTTTTTAAAACTGAAATATATTTTTTTTAATATCCAACAACGCAAGAGTGCCAAAAGCTTGAAACGAAATGCTATACATATAGAGATCTTCATGAAATACCTGCGAAGTTCTCGTTATTGTAAGTTAAGAGATTACTGGTAGTAGTGGCAACTCTATATTGATATTCTTGTCATTATAACCACCACAAGTGGTGTAGGGTATATTAAGTTAGGGCGGACGTACGTAACACGCAAATATGCTTAAGATAGGCTCATCTGTTATTAACATAAGCTGAATTGATCTAAGCCGGTCCGTCTGTCTGATGTCTGTCCATACAATTTGAGTTCCAGCTGCAGGTCGCAATTTTTCAGATATTTCGATGAAATTTGGTACAGTGACGTATTTGGACCCAAGGATGAACGCTATTGAAAATGATTCGTATCGGCCCACTTTTTCGACTACTCCCCGTGAAAGTCGAGTTTTTTTATTAAAAAAAAATTGCGTCTCTTTTTCCCAGAATATTTTTACCCGTATCATCTTTTGTTGCGTCACTATACTGACAAACAACTGAATTATTGGTTCCAAAGACTTTTAGAAAAAAACCTACATAAAATACTGCCAAGTTTTATGAAAAAAAAACCAATTGAATGACGTACGATATACGATGCATTTCAAGCGAATGAATCTCTTGTCGTATATGTCGATGGGTACGAATGATATAATTTACCCAAAAGGAGAATATGTTATATCTTCCTTCTCTTACTTACGTTATATTCGTAATGGTAGTATTACTTAGGCCCAGTAAATCCACATTTGTCAACTTCAGCTCAACATTAACCGGACTTTCGGGATTTCTTTCAATTATAAACGATTTTATATGCAAAGGATCGAACGGTATTAGATTTAAGGAACGCAAACCCTTAGGATATTTATTCAGGATATATTGACTCGTTTTAAGTAAACACTCGCTGTCACTGTGGTGACATCTGACCACATCTTCCGCTGCGTATATTTAAATATTAATAATTTATTATAATTTCAAAAATTAATTTTATTTAACAAAGAAAACTCACGAAATTCACCAAAAACTCCAATTAACTTAATTAATAATAAAATTAGTGTCGATGAATAATACGAAAATTTTCTCATTTTGCTTATATAACAAACTTGTTGCGAACGTGGAACGTACTTAAGCGTTTGTTAACTGAGTGACGGGCTTTTTATAGATCTACACTCGTTGCCTTTAATTGATATCTTGTTTTCACATGCATTGCCCGACAGGTGAAGGTGCACTAATTAATGCCATTAGGCTCGTAGGATACAAGATAAGAGAGAAATTATATTCGGCTTAAAACGAATTTTTCATTGTCTCTACTCTTAGAGTTTGTAGTGAAGCAAAAAAAAAATAAAATTTATTGTAAATTGTTATTGATATATCACACATTTGTATATATATCATTCATCGTATATGTAATGGATCGTATATCAAATAATTATCATATACATATATATCGCTTCTTATATATCAGATAAGCCATAATTATTACATCATATGTTTAATAATCTACAGCATGCTTTTAATCATAAGATAAAACAACTTTGCAATAATATACGATATACGATATTTGAAATTATGGACGTTATCAAGTAGCTGAACGTTAGCTTTCGCTTATGTTAAATAACTATCATATAGATATATATCGCATCCGATGACATTATTTTTATACCATATGTTTAAGTATCTGAAACATACTTTTAATCGTAAGATAAAGCGACATTGCATCAACACACGATATACGATATTTGAAATTATGGACGTCATCACGTAGGTGAAAGTTAACTTCCACTTTCGCAAAAAAGCTGAAAATCAAATTGAATTTTAAACTTTTTATACGTGATTACCGTCCCGCGTCAAAATTGACTTTCAAAACCTATGCCTATCAAGAATAATAAAAAGGTTGAAATTAGGTTAGGGTTTTACAATCGCTACAAATGCGATTTTTGTAAGTACGTAGACAGACAGACATATTTGATATCGACAATCTTTCTCATATTTGCGTATTTGAGATAAGTATATGTTACTAGGCTTTCAGGGTATAGTGCCAAGCTTTTTATATCCTACAACGATTATGGTACAAGGATATGTTAATTTTAAGCAGATGTATATGACATGAAGAACAAGAGGCAACCCTGATGTTATCGCTTCTGAATCGAT
Source organism: Glossina morsitans morsitans (assembly GCA_001077435.1). Classification (NCBI taxonomy): domain Eukaryota; kingdom Metazoa; phylum Arthropoda; class Insecta; order Diptera; family Glossinidae; genus Glossina; species Glossina morsitans. The sequence goes on along the minus strand of CCAG010000387.1, from coordinate 54,182 downwards.
TTAAGCTTGTCTATCCATCTGTTCGTCTTAGCTTATGTTCAATCCACAGGCCACAATTTTTAAAATATTTATTTATTCTCGACTCCTCTCTTTTATTACATAAGAAATTTTTCCAGTCCAATTCATCACTAAAATCTATGTGCGACTTTATATATAAACATATAGTGGTGGAGACTGGTAGACGAGACTATCTTCACCTTCTAAAGCGTAATACCAACCGCACTTAAAATTTCGCTAATTTATTTTTTTTTATTATTCTTATGTATGACTCAAGGGATGTCACCTGCTCGAGTAAAATGTTTATGGTGGGAAAGAACTGAGAGAAGTGAGAAGAGAAAAAGTTATGGAAGTGGCCGTAGCCTAATAGGTGCGTGCTGCGCCTTTACCGAAATGAGCACTCACTGCAACCACTACCAAAGACTTGGTAGTCATGATTCTTACCTACCCGGCTACTCAGGCGGATAATATATAGGGCCATGTTAAAACGTCTTCGTGGTTTCGAGCTTTTTTCTGTTAGCTGCTCCTGTCGAACGATTCCAAACTGTCATAAGGCTAATGTTTAGCATCTTCACTATCTCCTGACAGCTTGCTTGTCAAATGTAAGCTGAAATGTCATCTTTCCAGCACTTGTTCATTTAAGGCAATTAGGTGAGTGTTGCCCGAAATATAGGCATCAACACCATCCCGCGAAGCATTTTCAATATGCCCCAATATTTATGAAAATATATATAAAAAAACAACTAAGAGCATTATAGTCGGTCAAGGTCGAACGTTAGATACCCCACATCAATTCGCTTAGTCCAATTATTCACTCGCATTGATAGCAACACATCAAGCATTGCACATTATTTTCATGCAAAAGCATACTTTTCATGAAAGCCCCCATTTCGGCGAATACTCAAAACTTCATAAGACAAGATCCACGAAATCCACCAAACTTAGTTTACTTCTAAAAAATTTCATAATTTTTTGATTTCTGCCATAAAAAACTAGAAATTCGACTAAATCTCCATATAAGGGCTGCCTTTTCATAAACCCTGTTTATGTTGGGAATTAAAAAATAGATCTACGTGAACCATATTCCTTATCATTAACTTCTTTGCTCAACCGTTCCTATATACATATTAAAAATTCAATCTCTTTCTGAAGGGCTTACTATTCATGAGAGGGGTCCAAGAAGTAGACCCACGTGATTCAAACGTAGTTCACTTTACTTTTATCTTAGTTTACTATCATGAAGAAATTTTCATTACAGCACATCATCTATTCGGCTTTTTTGGCATATGAGGATTTTCATTTCCTGAGAATCCTTACAAGCGGTGGCGTTCAAAAACTAAAAAAATCTAGAAAATGATTCTGAATCGATTGGTTTAATAAAAGTTGGGTCTATCTTAAGCCATTTTGGGCCCTGTACCCTAAGTAGTGCATGGCTTAAAAATCGTAATATACTAACGGTCCTAGCAGTCAATAATGGAAAGTTCATACATGAAAAAGTGAGGTTATCTAGTCAGCGGAGCGCTTTGGAACCGATCAATTAGGAAAAGAATGAATTCTTTGTGACAAATTAATAAAAAATTTTCATTTATATATTTTTGGAAGTACTCTTTCCATTATATAGGGCACAGGTAGTTTAGGTACATTGCCACATAGAAGTAAAGATTTCCACGTGTTAGGAAAGCCCACAATTTTATGTTCTTGGTCTTGCTTAATTTTGAAGCAATTAACTAAAGCAAGGGAACTTTAGAAATGTAGAGCTTTACGTCTTAAATTTTTTAACTGGTTTGAGATTACAATGTAAACATTTTTTATAGCTTGTATAAAACATCAAGCTGATCTCTTAACCTAGAGAACATAATAAAAATATTTGTTTTTTTTTTCATTTTATGATTAATTTAACTTTTGCACCGCTTTCATTTGAAAGGAGCTTCTAATAAAAATCGATGGGTTTGTTGCGATAATAAATCGTTTCGTAATCGATCATCCCCTCCCGGGCTTCACACTCTGCATTTAGACGTATGCTAATTGATTATACCAACCACGGAAGGAGTGACGTTTATTATACCCCATCACCAAGGTATATTCATTTTGCCAACAGGTATTCAACGCCCAGAAGAAAGCTTCAGAAATCCCATGAAGCATATACAGTCTTGATCAGCATTAAATTTTGAATCGATTTAAGCATGTCTGTGTGTCCATCTCGTTGTCTGTCCCTCTGTGCAACTCAAGTTTGACTGAAACATCGGAAGTTCTTACAAGCAGATTGGTATTGAAAATGGCTTAATCGCTCGAAGGACGCACACACATCATCACACAAACTGAGAACACCCGTGCTTTTCAAAAGGAATACAAAATGGTTTTTTGCTCATTACTCATACTCTGTAGTAGATAAATGTACAAAAATTTGACACTGTAGTATCTATACAAAAATGGAAAAGTTGACCAAGCCCACCTAATATTATCGTGTATTAAAATCGATTCTGCATTTTCAATCTCCCATAAATATATATATATATATATATCCCAAACTCATCGTTCTAAATTGACTTGGCTACTTGGATTCAACTAGTTACACCAACCGAGATATACCTTTTTTTGTAGCGTCTCTGATTTATATTTCCGAATGTTGTAAACAAGAGACTAACTAAGTATTAAACGTGTATCCAAATTTGTTTTTGTAGATAAGACAAGGCAGACATAATGGACAGAAATGGCCAAAACGATTTCATTCTCTTGGCTTAGAAAGCGTATTCCTTTGAAGGACTTCCTTGATAGATGCGTTTAACCAATGCAAAATTTTGACAAATTATATATACAAATAAACGGTTCGATCCGCAACTAATTATATTGTGTGAGTCTTAAAATGAGTTCCTAGACGTTGAAAAAATTTCTTTTATATACGTAAAAATTAGAAATTAAATACATGCAAAAAAAAGTACAAATTAAAGAAGAACAAACTTTTAATTCAAGTCATATATTAATTGATATAATAATCCGTACAAGACCGTAAAGATTTTTACGGCAAATCCATTTAAGTAAATATAGTATAAAAATGAATTCATGAATATCTTTTAATTATTATAAATTAATTAAAAGAAATAATTACAATTTTTGAGGAAATTCAGATAATTACATATATAAATCAAAGTATTCGTATAATTTCAAGGAAATTATGGATAAAAATTCCTTTAATAATTGCAAAAATAATTATCATTCATTTTTAAGAAAAATAAAAATATAAAAGCAAGTCATATACCGATTGATATATTAATCCAGACCAAGAGGAATAATTAAAGATAATAATTAATGGATATCTTTCAATTATAATTAATTAAAAGAAATAATTACAATTTTTAAAGACATTTGGTATTTCATATTTAATCGTTTATAAAAAGTAAAATTTCATTTCTTTCAATTATAATCAATTAAAAGAAATGTTTACAATTTTTGAGGACATTCAGATAATTGCATATATAATTGAAAGTATGCATATAAGTCAAAGCATTCGTATAATTTCAAGAAAAATAATTGAATTTAAAAATTCCTTTAATAATTGCAAAAATAATTATCATTAACTTTTCAGAAGAATAAAAATATGAAAGGAAAAGTCATATATTAATCGATATATTAATCCACACCAATCCATAAGACATTCATAACAATTCATTAAGAGGATTAATTAAAGAAAATAATTAATGAATATCTTTTAATTATAATTAATTAAAAGAAGTAATTACAATTTTTAAAGATATCCGGCAATTCATGTTTAATCGTTTAAAGAGTAAAAATACTTGAATATCTTTTGATTATAATTAATTAATAGAAATAATTACAATTTTTAAAGATATTCGGCATTTCATATTTAATCGCTTAAAAACTAAAAATTCTTAAATCTTTTAATTATAATTAGTTAAAAGAAATAATTACAATTTTTGAGGGCATTCAAATAATTGAATATATAAATCAAAGTATTCGTACAATTTAAAGGAAAATAATTATGTATAAAAATTCCTTTAATAATTGCAAAAATAATTATCATTAATTTATCAGAAAAATAAGAATATAAAAAAGAAAATTATAATATCAAATTATATATTAATTAATGTAATTATTCACACACAAATCCATAAGAAATTCATTGTAATTCAAAAAAATAAATAATTATAACAAAAATAATTACAATTTTTGAAAGACATTTACGGTAATTTGTTTAATTAAATGAAGAATAAATTTTAATAAACATAAAATAATTAATTTAAAAAATTAATTACAGTTTTTAAAAACATCCAAACCATCAAATAATTAAGTTTTAAAATTTCTTTAATAATTGCAAAAATTATTCTCATTTATTTTGAATTATTTGATTTTTCGCAGATATATATATATATATATATATATATATATATAGACAGGACAATAGAGAGAAGAATATAGAGAAAGAAAAGTGATCAAGAAGAATAAAAAGAGTAAAAATTCTTTAAAATCTTTTAAAACCAATTAATTTTTTAAAGAGAAATAATTACAGTCACGAAAATTAATTAGTTAATTAATTAATTGATATAATATCAAGCAATTAAATTTAAAATTCATTAAATAATTAATTACAAAATCAACTAATTGAACAATTAATTGAAAAGTTAATAAATTAATTAATAATTTTTAAAACGGAAGAGTAAATAACTGATATTCAGAGAATAGGAAGAATTAAAATCCTGCAAAATAAAAACATTTTCTGCGAAACTACAGGATAGATAATAATTCATATAATAATTATGATTATAATCGAAAATAATAATTGCAATTACAATGAAAGATTAAAATTACAATTATATAAAATTATTTAGTGTAAAAGAACTGAGAAAATATATTTAATTAGAAATAATAAAGTAAATAATTGTTAAATAATTATAAACTTAACATTCAATTAACGACCAAAAGTTGATAATGAAAAGTTTTAAATAATTTTTTTAAATCTATGAACTAAAAGAAACATCACGAAGTATATAATAACTAAAATGGAAAATAAATTAACAACTAATAAACATATACTAATAAATATCATTAATGACATTGAAAATAACTAAAAAAAAAAAAAAATTGCTACTTAATTAAAAGTATATAAAAATGAAACAAACAATGTCTAAAGAAAATGGAAAAAATCTTAACAATTAATGATATTGAAAAAAATTAAATAAAAAAAAAATTGATTAAGATTAAATAATTAAGTAGTAATAAAACAAAACGTGGAAAATCATTGAACAAGCAATAAATAAATGTAATAAATCATAATGAAAATAATTAATTGAATAATTTTAAAGAATTGAAAATAAATTTAAATAAAAAAAGAAAATTAAACAAATAATTAACAAACAAAATAATTTAAAAAAAGATATGAAAAGAATAATAATTAAACAAATTTTTGAATGCATACGCGATGGCGATTAATATTAATTAAAATTATTTTAAAATTTCTATGAAGTTTCGTTAACTTCTTAAGCGCTTCAATAGATTTTCGTCAGGAAGGACGAGGACAATGAAAAATTAATTTTCATATTGTTCAGCAATATTTGATTATTTAATTATTTTCTTTTTAAAAAATTATACAATTTTTTTTCATTTAATTAAAAGATTCAAAATAAAAACGAAATACACGACACGTAAGATAATTAAGGGAATCATCAAAAGAAATTGAAAAACATAAATTCCGTGCATTAATCAGTCAACGTTCGATAATGGTTTTTAAAAACGATAATAAATTTCTCCATTTAATTAATTTTCAATTAAAATTAACTAAAATAATTAATTTAAAATAATCAAGTATTAGAAACGAAAAACTTGAAACACAAGACAAGCAATCGCAATCGCGTATAAAATTCAAAAATAAATAATTAACTTAAAAAAAAAAATTAAGAAAACATCAAAAATGTTCTACTAAGTAGTTAGAGGTGTAGTATTGCACAAAATGCCGTCAGTTGCACTCATATTTGAGTGCTTGTTATGGGTAGATTCCATATCGTCTTTGCCTATTATTGCCACGCCAAGATCAGGGTTACGATTCTTCATGCCAACAAACCATTCGATAGATGCAACACGTAAATGTATTTCACGTATTTTTTGATTAATTGCTTTCAATAAAAACTCCAAATTTTCAGTGACTACAAGTTTACAGAATTAAAGTCCCAACAAAAGTTTAAAAAAGGAACAAAAAAAAAACAAATAAGAAGGCCGATCATAAGATGCCCTATACCACTTCACTTTATACAGTTATTCATTCCTTTTAATAACAATACTTTAAGAAATTACAAATTATTTCCGTTCTAAGATATACTTTTCATGGAAACCCACATATTTGGAGGATACCCAAAACATGAGTATGACGTGATCCAAACAAACTTAATTTACAACAACAAACTTAATTTATTTCTGATTTATATATATATTATAGAAATTCGGATAACTCTCCGTATAGAGGCTTGCTTTTCATGATAAATCCCGTATTCGTTAGGATCTAAGCAATAGGGCTATAAGATCCAAATTATTTACCGTTAATTTTTTTACTAAATACTTGCGAAGGACAAATTTCCATCGTGAAATCTATATATAAACGAAGCCTTTTTCTGAAGAGTCGACTATTCCACGAAAAAATTTCTATAGAGTGGGATCCAAGAATTAGAACCATGTGGTCCATATTTCGTCCACTCACGCGGATATTTTCCTTATAACTATTCACAAGTCTTTTGAGAGGTTCCTGCAGTTGCATCCAAAAGATGGACCAACATGGTCAAAATTTAATTAACTTCCTTGCCAATTAACTATTATGAGCTAATTTTCTCCATGATATATTGTAAAACATAAAGATTCAGCATTCGTAGGGGCAAGTTCAAACACTTGATCCGACCGAACTAAATTTCTCGTATCAACTTGGAATGTTGAAATATTATTGCCAAGCGAGTTTTGCGAAAAATTTTAAAAATACCAATTTTGTTCTATTTAATGTCTTTTCGAAATAAGACGTTATATAGAAAGCGGTCGACAAAGCGCATCGATCAAAGCACATCAATCTACGAAATTTTATGAAAAGATCTTGAAAACTGCGATTCATAGGTTAAATATAAAAAAACAAGATAGGCAGACAGAGAGACAGATAGATAAGCTTAAGTGGTCGACAAAGTGGACCGATCAAAACACATCAATCCACGAAATTTTATGAACATATCTCAAAAATTGCTATTCATAGGTTAAATATAAAAAAACAAGATAGGCAGACAGAGAGACAGACAAGCTTAAGCATCAAATTTCATCAAAATATCTTATTCATCTAATATTCGTAGGTTAAATATAAGAAAAAAAGACGGCCAGGCGGACAGACAGACAAGCTTATGCCGACTCAGGGAGTGATCCTGAATTGATCGGGAAGTGATTCCAAATCAATTGGTTTAATAAAAGTTTGATATACCTAAAGCCCTTTTGCCTGCCCGCACAAACGCAATATACGCTGTAGCGCAAGTGGTGTAGGGTATAAAAGCCAGTCGTTAGCACTTACTTGTAAGATCTTCGTTATTGAAATGACCGCGTCTATGTTGCAATTCTATGCCTTTGTACTTTTCCAATTGTTCATATAATCGCCGTAAATAATTCAAATGAAACTCGCTTTCGTTGTATGAACGATAATCAAATATTTTGTTCTCAATTAACTTGCGTTGCGTATCACTTATGAAACTGTAAAGTTTGCGGCATGCATACTTCACCTGATTTTGTACATTCATAGTGATGGGCATCTCGATATGAGGCGACCGGGCGAACGTATCCACATACTCACTATCGGCACAAGCAACTGGTGAAGGCGGTATCTCACCGATAGCAGCATGTAAATCGCGCAGCAAACGGAATAAACGCAACACCTGATTTGGTTCTTTGCTGAAACGTCCGATATACATATATATATATATATATATATTTGAAAATATTTTTGTCAAATTGTCAAAATTAAAATTCTTCTTACCCATCGATGGACACGCCCAGCTTTGAGAAATCTACAACGATCTTACTATAATCGCGAGTTTCTGTCCTAAACTTAGGATTTCGATTAATATGATTTCGCGAAAATTTGCGATAAGGTTTTTGCATATTTAAGTAATTGCCGTCATTGCGTTGAGCACTTAATGAAATAAGTGGCGTAGATTGTATACCAGACAAAAATGAATTCCGAGGCAAATAACGAATTTCACATGGTGGCGATTTTTCGCAAGGAATAGAATTGGTAAGTGACGCAGGCATTTCTCTCATAGTCGAATAAAGAGCGCTAAAATATGTTGGTCCGGACATATGAAACGCGTTTCCTGCAATGAATATATACAACTATTTTTATAAACGCAACAAGAAAATTAAGGCCAACTTCGACAACTGTCGAAATGTAACAGAAAAATCACGGCTACTTTCGACAGGTATCGAAATGTGAAAAAAAAAAAAAATCGCAGTCATCACCTTGACAACCCGGAGGCATATGATAGAATTGATTAAAATACACATTTTGAAAACCATTTGTTACTCCATTTTGTTGTTGTTTATAACAAGTGTTATATACCCATGAATTTGTTGGCATTGGTATTGGTATGGGCTTATGAGATGGCACTGGATGTGATACGTGCTCCAAATTCATTGCGTGGGGGTTTTCTGCGTGTGTTTCTTGATCGGCAGTCACTATTAAATCACTTAATTCTTTGGCTATAATCTCCATATTGATCTGCAATAAATCAATGTCTTGACAAAACTCAGTGCTCATGCTTTTTCCATTTATCAATTGATACCAATCACTCGGCAATAAAGCTAAATAAATTTTTAAAAAAATTTAATTCTATTTAAGTATTAATTTGATGAAAGAAATTGCTAATAATTTAATTTATAACACCTTTTCTACCGGCAAAAAAATTAAAAACCTCTCCACTCCTCTTCAATTGATGCTGTTCAGACAAACAATTCCTAAATCACCGTTTTTTCCATTTCTGCCTTTTTGAATTAAATATTACGATATTGATTTTACGATCACAGATGCGAATGTTTCAAAGGCAAATGTCGTACTTCTTAAAGAATAAACGTATAGCATTGTCTTCAACCAAACAGCTGACGAAATAATTGCCAGATGCCTTAAAAAAATCATTTAAAAACTTTTGAAAATGAATAGATACACATGCAAAAGTAGCTACAAAAATTCGATGAGATTACGACAAGAGAGAAATTAAATTATAAATTTATGCATTAATAACATATGCACATATGCATTAATCACAAATGCATATATATATATATATATATATATATATACATACAAAAAGCTACAAAATTTATAAAATTCATAAATTAATTTCGCCACCAGACGTGGGAATATGCGTGATATTTTTCTCCTCATGCTCACAAATTCTGCACTAAAAGAAGTCTAGCCAAAAAAAAAGCAACACTACTATAGCAGCTGTGAAAAACTTACTTCTATCGATTGTCTCTTTTATACGCATTTGCTTACAACCTAGAATATAAGGTTCACTACTTTTGTTTAGATAAAAAACGTATGCAATTCCCAAACCAATTCAGAAAGCCCGCGCATTTTGTTTGAACTTATCTCTCACGGGGGTATTAAATAAACTATAATTTCATTATAAATTATAAAACAGACAGAAATTAATTTAATTTGTTTATATCAAATATGTTATATACCGAATAAGCATGGCTGATATCGGATAAATCAGAACACCGAATCAAAATCGATAATTTAGTTAAATTAAACCATGGATAGAAACTAATTACACTGAATTCTAATTCAAATTAGATATTGCATTGCTGAATACATTGAATACTAAATAAATGGGATAAGATTTAGGATCATGTACATTTGCCCTGAATGTGCGAATACAAGAAAAACTTCATTGGGTGTTCAATACAAAACTTCTTTTTTTTGGTTTGTTGAGATTAACTGGATTAAGCCAACAAAGAATGCAGCTTCTATGTCTACTCAAAAAGATTTTGCAAAATTTTTCTGTTTTGCAACTTTTGTTCTGTGACTATAATTTTCTTTCAATAAATTCTCCCATCAACTCTATTGTGTGTTCTGTCTGGCCACGTCGGAGTAATTTTGCGAAATATCAACACAGGGCATTGAAAGATATTTAAAACTAATGTTAGAAATTTAAAGAGCAATATGTATGTGCATAGAAAAATTCCGCGCAATTTTAGTATATTACAACGGAAATATTTTTTTTAAGCTCCTTATTCTACTTGTGATGTATATACATATTCTAACAAATTTAGTTTCTTTCTAACAAACACAATTCCATTTCAATTTCAATTGAAACGCCACCTTGTAACACTTTTATAAGACTACCATATTGTATTGCCTCTGAGAGTTGCCTAATTATTTTCATATTGAAAGCAGCTAACTTAATGAGCAGCTGACCAATTTCCTTTTCCGTGTTAGCTGTAAAAGAATAAACATGCCGGTGGGTGAAAAATTTCATAGAAAAGCCAATGAAAATTTAACAAAAAATTTCAGAAATTCTATAAACCGCTTATTGGATGAAAGGAGAATAATGATAAGTTTAAGGAAAACCAAAAAAAGTCTAGCAAACTATAAATTAAAAGCAATTTTTAGTGAAAGAAATTCAGCTGCAAATATAATAGCAAGCAGTGAAAGTAAAAAAGAGAAGACAATATTAGGCACATGGTGGTATAGTTAAAATATCAAAAGTTATGATTTCGTAAATTTGTGTAATTATGAACAAAAATGTTGAGTTTTTATCGTAATAAAAAATAAAAGTGTCGAAAAATTTTTGTTTTTTTAACAAAAAAGATATTTTTCTTTGATCAGTTTCCATAAAGTATTGATTATATTTAAGGTATATTTTGTTTTTGGTTTATATTCATGTCAATAGCTAGCCAAAGACTTATTACATCCGTCACCAGCTCAAGAGAAGCGAAAACATAAACTGAAAAGATTGGTACAACATCCCAACTCTTATTTTATGGATGTCAAATGTCCCGGCTGTTATAGGATTACAACCGTTTTCAGTCATGCACAAGGTGTCGTGGTGTGCGCGGGATGTGCTACAATATTATGTCAGCCAACTGGTGGACGTGCGAAACTAACAGAGGGTATGTTTTCATATTATTTCATTTAATTTGTTTACTTTCTAAAAGCTACTTAATTTGCTTTTCTAGGTTGCTCCTTCAGAAGAAAGCCTCAATAGAATTTGTCCGTTTTTTTAGTTCGGTCACTCACATAATTCTCTTTAATTCCTTTTTCCAAACAAAAAGAAAAAATCAATAAAACTTTTCATTCTAAGCGGAAGATTTTTTAAGTATTCCAAAGTGAATGGGCAAAATCTAGAATGATATATAGATGTACAATTGAAACCGATACAAATTTTTCTAAATAATAGTGTTCTCATGCGTTGTGGAAAAAAAAATTGAAATGAAATGTTTTTTGCTACCAATTGAATATAAAAGTCTAGTAAAATGTGTACGTCGTAGAGCTCGAAGTTTTTGTGCAACAAAAATTACTCAGTCCTCAGTCCAGCATGTATTAGCAAAACGTGGCCTAAGAGAAGCGTAAACAGTGTTTCAGGAAGAATGTTAGTAACAAAGCACGATTAACTTTTAGAGTTAATCTAGCAAAGTGACAACGTCATAGTAATTGTCGTAACAAGTAACCATTAAGATGGAGTACGCTTCCGCAGGTTCTGTGCTCAAAATCTGTGGGTAATCTGTACACCATTAAAAGGTTTTTCTAAAGCAAAATATACCCTGTTGTGTCCTATTCTATTTAATAAATTTTTTAAATGTCCGTTTTAAGTTATTTTGTTACCATTTTTTCCTATTGTGTTAATTTTCAATCCTACGTATGCGATCAGTATCTAAAAATAAATTTGCGCAAGATTGTCGAATTTTTAAATTCTCAAACGACAGAGCATGCGTGTGGGTATGTTAGGCCGAGGACAACTTCATAAGCTATTTAAAGCAAAATATAAATCTTGGTGAAAATTTAAAAGGCTTAGGCTATCAGCTGTTTTCTGCAGTTTGGTGATTCTTGGCTAAAATTTTTCCATCACGGACGAATGGCGTCAATTTACAACTTCGTTGGCAAGATGTACAAATAAATATTTCCAATCTTTATCAATTCTTAAATTTTCCAACGATAGAGCGTTCTCGGGGATAGTTAAATAGAAAGTAAGTATTTGTTAGGCGAAAACATAGGGAATACCAGCAAAGGGCTATAATAAAAAAGGTTGTGAGAGTTATGAGGTGTAAAAGCCGTATGGCTTCGAGACTAGTCGTCGATATATATTTATATGAAGCCGTTAAGTGAGAACATGTCAAGAAGGATGTTCATGGAGATCATTGAGTTAAAAGTAAGTATTGCATCAACGAAAATACCTGGATATCTGGGTTAGCTTTTTCCAATGGACTCTGTGAGACTTGGGCATAAGAAAGAAAGTTTGTAAGGATTATTAGATAGAAAAGCCATATGGCTTCCAGTCTAATCTCCACTATGTATCTATCTACTAGAGGTGAGTATTGTAAACCTGATCATTCTTACATTCGATTTTTTTAAATGGCGATTGAGTTCTACATGCACGTATGGTATTTTATGAGCATCTTGTGGAAGTGATTATCTCTTTTATTTAATGAAAGGAAAAAAGTATAAGGAACGGTACGGTCGACACTAGTTTGACCAGGTTAATTGATTTTCAATGCTCAGTCTGATCTAGTATGTAATTTCGCTGCTCTGAGCAAATTTCTAGGCTTGAGTTCACCGGACAGACACGAGTAAATCGATTTTGGTGCTTGCGCTGATCGCAAGTGTATATGGTCTTTTTGCAGGATAATATAGTAACGAAGGGGCCGGCAAAGTTTGACCCGGGAATCGTCGAGTGACCTATTTAATAATTGCAAGTGATCCACTGTAGTTTCGAAAATAAAGTACAATATATAAAACTAGATTATAAAACATAGAAACCGAAAATACACGCGCTAGTATTCGTCCTTACACGACTAACTATAAACCGGAATTAACTAAATTGACGTCACAAGTTCAACATTATTATTATTTACTAAGAGATCCTTTCAATACGAAACTGACTAAATGTCGCTTTAATAACCACATTTTGATTGATTTTGACTGGCGGCCAAAAAAGTTTGCTGACCCCTGTACTGTATAGTATAGCAATAAGCAGACATAGGTTTTCTTTGTAAGATAATAAGTGTTCTGCGCTTTGAGGACAAGTATATCTGCTTGTTGGAACATTTGATAAATCTATCGTGTATGTAATTATAGGTAAGAAATTACTTTTTCTTGGTGTTTTTATTCTTCGTTGTTAAAAAATAAATTATGGAGACAATTTTCTCATATATTATCAAAGCATAAACAGTTTTGTTGGCATTGATCTAAATGGTCTGCATATTAACCATATCGACTAGGAAATTATTTTACATAATATGGGTAGAAAAGGTAAAGAAAATTTTCCAGTTGTGCAAATTTTCTCTCGCGTATGTGAAATCTAATTAATTATTCATTTATGTAGAAATTGTTAACTAACCATACTTTCTCCACAGAAAGTACGTCACAACGAGAGTTACATTAATTAACGAAATAATCAGTAAGAACGCTATAGTCGTGCAAGCCCCTATACCGCTTTGCCTAATACACTCACTCATTCATTCATTTTCTTAATAATACAACAAAAATGATTAATTATTTTTATGAAAATGCATAAATTCCATGAAAGCCCTTGTTCCTTGTCCCTGTTCAATATTGTATTAATTTCCATTTGCTTCCATTATAACAAACCATAAATTATACTCTATCGTCATAGAAGGATTTGCTCTTACATATTACGCGGTCTAAAAATACATCCATATGATCCAATTTCCCTATTCTTGATTTACTAAGAAAAAATTTTCATCATGAATATTGATCCTTTTTGGAATATATAAAGACTTATTTTTCATTAGAAGAAAAATAGACTTACGTGGTCCAAATTTGGTAAAGTTAATTATTATTGTGCATGAATGATGTTTCATCAAAGGGTATTGGAAATTTTTTTAACCTATAAAGTTTCCGTAGGAATAGTTATATGACAAGAGTTTCAAAATATTGCCCCATCCGATCGAAAGCTTCCGCAATAATTTAGAATTCTAAACTACTATTCGTAAGTGATTTTTGTCGTGAAAAATGGTCCAAACAGAACCATTTTTAATGACTTTTGTCCTTGGGCCAAAACACCTCAGTGTGTCAAATTTCATGAAAATATCTCGAAAATTACGATATGCATATTTGATGCAAGAATAAATGAACAGACATCAAATGAACAGACGGACGGACAGACAAGCTTAGATCGGTATAACATAAGGTGGACCTATCTCAAGTCTTTCTGAGTGTTACAGCCCTCTTATGAAAATATCTCGAAAATTACCATATGCAAGAGTAAATGAACCAACATCAGATGAACAGACGGACGAACAGGGAAGCTTAGATCGGTATAACATAAGATGGGCCTATCTCAAGTCTTTCTGAGTGTTACATCCCTCTGCACAAACTTGATATACCCTGTATGTAAGTGGTATAGGTTATAATTACTTAAAGAAAAATAGGTGTTAGCTTATAAGGACATGATTTAAGACTTAATAAGTAACAATTACAAAATAATGACTAAAACTATTAATAGCAAAACTGAAAAATGTTATAATAAAAGTATAACAGAGAACACTTAAAATTTAGAGAAAAGTTTTATTTAAAAAAATTTTGTATGAAAACTTGTAAAGAGGAAAAGAAACATTAATTGGCTTTATGTCAATCGCTAGTAATTTCAGTAATGTTCTTAAAGACTTGCAAGCAATTCTGATTTGCTTTTATCTGACATCTGAATAAGTAAAATTTCTCTTATCAAGAATTTAGTTTGTGCATCCCTAAAACCTTTACCTAGCCGATAACATTAGGTTATAAACAATAAATAGCCGTGAGAAGAGCCAGGTTGAGATCAAAGCATAGTAAGTTGTCCACGATTGAAGAAAACAAATAATGAAATCGTATTTAATAACAGAGAAACTATATAATAAAAGATTCTTGAAGAAGCAGATGCCATGGAGCTGAAGAGCTTAGAGTAAATACGTTTGAACACGTGTTAGGAAGTTTAAGTATCATTATAGGGCAGCGGTAACCCTATTTTCGATGTTTAGCTCTCAACGGCTTGGTCCTCTATTCCAAGGGGAAAAGATTGGTTTTTTCTTTTTAAATAACTAAACTAAGGATGAAATCGTAGTATGAGTTCAAGGCTTCAGTTAAGGAATTGAGATAGACTCACCTTTTATAACAGCAATTTCTGTATCGATCTATAAGCTTGTCTATCCGTCTGTCCGTCTTGTGATTTGGAAAAAACCAAAAAAACACGTTATAATCGGTACTCAGCACAGTGTTGCACTAGTTGTTGATTTGTTGAGAAGAAGAAGACGTCATTATAATTGGAGAATGTTGATCCTACTTCGGCTGAGACAATTCTTCATATTTTTTCATGATAAAATACTGTAAAATTATACTTTGTTCCCAAGTGAAGACACACTTTTTATTTATTTATTCAGCCATATTAACTAACACTCTTAAGGCTAAAGGGCTTAAATTATACTATCATAGAGAAGATCATCAAAGCACACAGCTAAGTTAATAGCGCTCAGTTTTTGAAAGTGAACAAATTTAGGCTTACAATATTTTTAGACTTAAAGTACTAGCGAAGTCTAAGTGTTGAAACTCTGACATTATATATATCAAAGAATATCGATCAGAAGAGCAAGTAAACAGTGTGCAATATAGAGCAAGTGAACAGTGTGCATTAAAGTAGTAAAGGCAAGCATATGTCTATGTAAAGCATTAGAGGCGAACATAAGTCTATGTAACTATTTTATATAGGACTTATAAGGCATGGTCTACCACATTGAGATGCTGAGGCTTTATAAAGAAGGAGGCCCAAAACGTGAATTGACATGATCCACATGTAGTAAAATTAATTTTCTTGTTGAAGACATCATCTATTTTCATCATACAGTGAGAAAAATAAAATTTTGCCTTCGTATAAAGGCGTACGATATATGAAAACTCATGCATGGGTTGAAGTTCGAAAAATAAATCTATGTAGTACAGAAGATTTATATATCAAATAACTGTGTTGGACCAAGTTTCACTATAAAACATTAAAAATGTGCTTAGCATTACTTATATCCTTACTATTTCTTACAAGGGGTGAATTCCAAAAACTGATCTATACGATCCGAGTTTTGATTTCTACGGTTTTTGAAAATTTCAAATTTTTTTTCGAAATAAAATGCTACAAGGAGGATGATCGTAACATCCAAGCCAGTCCGTTGTGAATAACAAAAGACGCTTTTGTACAACGCATTATGTCCGTAATAGTCCACCCTGTCTGTCTAACTATCGTAATACTGACTTTATTATTTTTAGGGTTTCTCTTAAGCGACACTTGAAGAGGATCGGAGGTTGTAAAGACAGACGAGAGTGTAATTGCTGAGTTAGTTAGTTCGGAAGATGTGGGAGTGGGGAGGGAGGGAGGCGGTTTAAATTTTTGTCACACAGACACTCCATAGGTGGTTACATCTAAAAAAAATGTACGTGCTTTACCCTTATAGGCACAAACGGACGGACGAAACCTACTTACCAGACGGGCAGATTGTAAGTTCCTGGGCTATTCTGAACCCTATTCTACCTATGGTCTTCTTTGGGCCATTATTTTAATAGGAGACCCCGATCTTCTTCGAAAAAGCGAAAGATCAAAAAAATGAAGTGAACCGATGCTTAGCCGCCGACTGACAGCAACTTTAGTATTTGTATTCGATTTGCAAACAGCCAGGCAAGTAATAATCAGCATCAAACGCCGTATTGGAGACTCTGAAGCATATTGCTGTTGTTTAGGAAAAAAAAAACAAAGAAGAAAAGAAACAAGAAGTCTCAGTGACTTTTCGCCATTCGGGTGCGGGTGATATGGTTTTCATTCATTTCTTTGCTTTTAGTTTGGTTGAGTAGCTTTTTAAATGCATTGAAGTCGTCTTTTATGTTTTATACATGAGTTTATATAATAAGCAATATAAAAAGTCCCCGCGGTTTTTTCCCACTAGATAGTGTTGATGCCTATATATCGGGCAACACTCACCCGTTTGTCTCAAATGACAATATGTGCTTAAAAGGTGACTAAGGATAGGTTTCTAATTCTTTACTCATGTATTGGAAATGAGTGAAATATCTTTTTTAGCTTTTTTACTATGAAAAAGGTAGAACATGCATAAACATGCTGAAAATTTTGTGAAATACATGAAGAGAATGCTGTGTACATGTACCTGAAGGACTCAGGGTCCGGAAGGGTTTTGCTCGATTCCGTTCCGGAAATTCCGACATCAAAGATGCACCTCGCTCTGGCCGGTCACTCACTGAAAAAGTTGCTGAAAGTTTGCAACAAGTAGAGCAAGGTCGGCCCGTAAGCTGTCAGGAAATAGCGGAGGCGTCAAACATCAATCAAATGACAGTTGGGAATCATTTGAAGAAGAACAAAAAAAAAAAACGCGGAGACTTTTTATATCACCCATTATATGTACATATGAAAATATTATATACAAGGGTATGTCTACGAAGGATTGCATGAAAGTGCAAGTACAACTGCAGGATAATTTCGTCGCAAAAGCTTGAGTTAACTTTTTTGCAGACTTATATGAATGTACAGAAAGAAAGCAAAAAGAAAAAAAAAAAAAACTACCTCTATATCTGTGTTGTTATAGTTTTCGATGGTTGACATGTTTATTCAAGAGACTTGATATTTTTTTCTTTTCCTTTCGCTTTTTTTTTTTTTTTTTCTACTTGATTGAGTTTTTAAAATTTCATACGCTTTTCAACATCATCGGCCCATAGAAATGGTTGTAAATTTCTCTTTTGCTTTTTTTCTGTGTTTTTCTTTCTCTATTTTCTATATATATTTTTTTTCTTTTTTCATTTAAATATTATTTTAAGAAAAAACTTGAATTCTATCCATTGCTTATAAAGAAAATACATAATTGAATATTTCAATTTAATTTTTAAATGCATTCACTTGTATATATGTATGTATGTATATGTTTTTATGTCTTTAAAAGCTTAATCTCTTTCAGGTGCAAGCATCATCAAATGTTAACTGCATTTGAAAGATAATAAATTGCTTAGAAAAAAAATTGCAATATTTTATTAACAAAATATGTCCTGTAAAGGTTATAGAGAAATGAAAACACACACACGCACGCACACACACGCATACACACGCACACACAGCAATAGGAATTAAAAGAAAAATATAAAACATGAGAAGCATTAGAAAAAAGAAAAAAAGAAAGAAAAGCTTCGTTCAATTATCATAAGATATATGTTATGCTTTTCACTTACCTGAAAGCTATGGATTTAATTTTTATATGAAATCCTAATGAAAATCGGAGATATTTTCAAAATGAAAATCTTTTGTTATAATTAAGTATTTAATATTAACGGTATGCTCGATGTCGATTTGTCAAATGGAGTGCGAAATCCTGGAATGAGTAGAATATGAAATATGGGAGAAATTAAATAAAGTTTAAAATCATTAGTTTTAGTTAAGGAAATGTACGCTTGAACTCATTCAATCCCAATTCGTTTGGGAAAGAACAGATATGTATGAATTTCATATGAAAGAGATAAATGTTTGAAAAGTGAAAAGTTTAGGAAATAGCATAGCACATGCGACTTTTTTTTACACGATTGACACGTTTCTTAGAAAAACCGTGCAAAAAAAAATTCGTGTAAAAAATGCATGATATGGGGATATGTTTTACAACTTTAAGTAATCGTGTAAAATAAAAAACTTTCAATATTTTCCCAAAAAAATCGCGCAAAAAGAATAAAAATAAAATCAATATTATATACTTCATTTCAAAACCCCAGTTTCAAGAACCCCATAAAGTTTATAAATTCTTCGCTAGTTTCAAATTTGGAATGCACCTAAGCATGTGTATCTTTTCGTCTATCCCTCTGTTAGTCCGTCCATCTGTCCGTCTGCTGTCCTAATTGTGTAGTACAGGTAGTGAACATTCCCCCTTTCGCAAAAAAGAAGATATCGCCTAAAACAGACCAACCAGATCAAACTACATGCCTATGCAACACTTTCGCTTTCCGGGTTTTTTGTTCGTTGCTCATAAATTGCAACAGATGCATGATATAAATTCCCGTAAAATTGTTCTACAAAATTATAAAGTATCAGCCAGGCCCATCCGAGATTATGAAGTGTATAAATTTATATTTTCCTTCTTTTAACCTTTTATAAGATAACGGTGATGGGTATAAACGATTTGATTGCGACCGACTATATATTTTCTTACTTATTAGAATTTAGTTTCTTAGAAGATCGGGTAGTTTTCCTGCAAGCAAGTAATATCCGGTTAAGCCTATTTATACCCTGCACCACTTGTGGTATATTAAGTTTTTGCGGTCGTACCTAACACGCATATGGAATTGAGACAAACCCACCTTTGATTATACTGATCGATTCAGAATCACAATCTGAATTGATCTAAGTCTGTCTGTCCGTCCATCCGTCCATCTGATGTCTGCCCACGTATATTTTATGTACAATATATATGTCGCAATTTTCGTGACATCTTCATGAAATTTGGTGCAGTGATGTGCTTTGACACAGGGTATTTTGGCTGGGAATATTTTTGAAGGCGCTCTCGTATAGCGAAAACTGAAGTTTATACCACAAAAAAGGTATAATTTTCAATACTTCACGAGGAAACTTATATCGTAATAGTAATTTAACAAAACAAATTAACTGTGCCAAATTTGGACCATCTCGGCTTATTTTTTCGATCCTACCTTAATAAGAATTTTCTCCAAAATTGATTGTTTGTAGAGCAGAAAAGTCTAAGTTTTAATATTGTGGTGATGAAAATTGACCCAAAATATGACCTCTACATAATTTGGACCATCTACGGCTACTTCTGGATCCTGCCCTATGTTAGGATCAAACTTGTATTGCATTAGGTTGCGTTTTGGACCCTATTTGTATTCTATAATAAAAATATGAATTGTGTTAGACAGTGTGCTGTAGGGTATTTAATAGTCGGTCTTGCCCGACTATAACGTTCTTACTTGTTTTAAATTCGCACTATTGTAATTAAAAGAACAAAAAAATACATTTTTCGTTAGCTTTCAATTCAATCAACTTGATCGCCTTCATGCCTTGTTAACAGTTTGGCCCGGCGGAAGCAAATCATAACGGCCAACATGGCGATTATCGAAGAAACTGACTTTGATTTTTGAGTGACTTGGGCGTAGTTATTTTCAATTTTCATTAGGGTTTTGCATAATACTCATATCGTTAGTTTCTAGATCGCACGCATAGATGTAAAACTCATATCCCATAATGCTGCAATTCAAGGCAGCCAAGGAGTCGGAATCCTTTAAAATTGAAACGCTCAGATTTCCATGCTGAGCGAATCACGTGCAATTCCTGAACGATTGAATTATTTTGACATGAAATTCTATATGAATCTCTACAAATTCATGCAAAAAAAAAAAAATAATAATAATTTCATGGTTTAGGTTTTAGTTATAAAAAAAAGAATTTTTTATTCTGATTTTTGTTATAGTTTTTACTTGAAAGGTAAATTTAAAAATATCATCCATAAATTCAAAAACTACGTGACATAATTTTGTAACAAACGATAAGATACATAATTGCTTTAGTATATAAAAACGTGTAGGAACATTATAGTCGAGCAAGGTCGACCATTAAATATCCTACACCACATTCTCTAATACAATTCTTATTATATCTTGTTTCTAAATAAAGGCGTACTTTTCATGTGCATATTTATGAGGAAGCGGACCCGAAACGCAGCCTAATGTAGTACAAGTTTAATCCTTACATATGGCAGGATCCAAAAATAGGCGTAGATGGTTCAAATTTTGTAGATTTCATTTTTGTATGAAACTATCAAAACATTATGGGTCAATTTTCATCACCGCATATTAAAATTTAGACTTTTTTGGTCTACAAAGACTTAATTTTCGGAGAAAACTCTTATTGGGGTAGGATCCAAAAAATAGGCCGACATGGTCCAAATTTGGTACAGTTAATTTTTTTATGTTAAACTACTATCGTGCCGTATGAACTTCAGTTAAACTACTATCGTGCCGTATGAACTTCAGTTTTCGTTATATGAGACGGCGTTCAAAAATTGCCCCAGCCGGTCCAAAGGGTTCATACCAATTTAGAATGTCGAAATACTACTACTTAACCACTTTTGCCGAGAAATTTTGAAAATCGCAAATATTCAGACCCTTCAGAATAGAGCGTTGTATGGAGAGTGGTCGAAAAAGTGAACCGATCCGAAACATTTTCAATAGGGTTCGTCCTTTGGTCAAAGTAATATGAGCTCACTTTAACAAATTTTAGCACTTATTGTTTTTATTTGTCGTTCACATTCATATCATTTCGTTTCCTTTAATTCTAGCCCTCTACTTGCAGTGCAGGATATATTAAGTTAGTGCGGACGTATGTAGCACCCAGAAGGGCTTAAGATAGGCCCAGTTTTTAGCATACCGATCGATCCAGAATCGTGTTCTAAATCGTTCTAAGTCTGTCTGCCCGTCTGTCTGTCTACCAATCTGATGTCTGTCTATCCACCTATTTATGCTCGATTCTCCTCGAACATCCTGCTGCTTAACCACTTTGTCAGTCGGCTGGCAAATAAGACACGACCATGTCTTCCTCTTTAGTAAATAAATCGACAGTTCCTGATCTTACTCTAGTACTAGTAAACAACGTTGACGATCGCCTCGTCTCTTATTCGAAATTGACTACGAATAAGAAACGAATATGTGCTTAGTAAATCAGGTAGCTCTTCCGTGTACCTTACTAAGCTGACCTTACTATAGTACTAATATATATATTATGCTTAAATTAACTTCAACTTGCCACACACATGCCCACCTAAGACCAAACTTAGGAATAATGCCTCGAGAATTGCTTCGCTTAGCGATCAAAAGTGGTGCAGTGTCAACTAGAGTTTTGAGGTAAGGACTTCTAAATCCAGACGATGTTTTGTCGGTAGTGTTGACGTAGAGTAGGAGAAAAGTTGTACGGTATTTAATAGTAAGTGGACCTTGTACGACTATAAGGCTTTAGTTTCGTTTTGACCGGGAATTATGGTAAGTAAAGTTTTATGCATATACGAGATACATCGTATAAAGGAAATTTGAAAGTTCCTGCAAAATCTTATCCCTGACCATAATTCGATCAAATCAAGTAATTAATCAACTCACCCAAGTAGTTGATTTGGCTCGGAGCACAAACATTGTTCAGATATGCGGGACAAATAAAGCAAATTTTACTCTTCACAAACTATGTTGACTATGTTTTTAAAAAGTTTTTAATACGTATCTCTATCTCTATGTGTCTCATTTGATAAATCTAGTATGACCTCTATGACGGATATATATAGCAAACAAGTGTTTTTCAAAAAAAATTCGATTAGAAATGAGTTTATAGTTTATTTTTGTTCTTTTTCGCTTATACAGTACATGACCGGAAATCCTTTTTCAATAGTATTTGTAAAAAAATAAATAAATAAATTTTATTAAACCGAAAAAAAAAAAAAAACAAAAACAAAAACAAAACTTATAAATACGGTATTGAACAATGTATAGCCTTTTACTAGCCTTTGCTAATGCAAAATACATACATACACACACACACACACACACACACACACACCCACAATCTACAATGAAGGCTGAAGGGATTAATACCTCATATGTAGTGGGAAAAGTCAGTAACCTTCACATTTGGCAGATATACAGAAAAAAAAAAACAAAAACAAAACCAATAAGAAGAAGAGCAACCAGCCTACAGTACGTATAATATACATGTATATATGTATGTATATATATAAAAAGCCATAAATACTGTGATGCTTTGAAAACCAAAAACAAGAGAAATGGCAAACGACTCAATTAAGAGCAATTAAAAGAGCAAGATAGAGAGAGAGAGAGAGAGAGAGAGTAAAGAGTAAAAGGATATTAAGCGAGAGAGAGGAAACAGTTATCTGATAATAAAAGCAATTTAATTGTCAAAGAGAGGCAGAGTGAGATAGGGAGGGCGGAAATGTTTAATGCTGAGAGAGAGAGAGGGAGAGAGGGAAAAAGAGAGAAAAAGAACAAGCAAAGAGACATCATAAGTGCAAATAAGTTATGGATATCTATTTGCTGCAGAAATCTTCATCTCGCAATGAAAGAGAGTTTTCTGCTTCATTTTATTACTACGAAAAAACACAAAAAACAACTTTCATTAAGAAAACTCAGTGAGAAAACTCCAAAATCGAGTCATTGAGTGGCTGGCTGGCTATGTGAGTTACTGAGTACATCATACTATGGATATTAAATGAAATTAAGAAAAAAAAAGAAAAAATTGTCAAAAATTGGAATGAATCAAAAAAAAAAAAATATATATATATATATAAAGAAAAGCAAAACAACAACAACAACAACGAAAACGCAAAACTTCACGTAAGGATACGACAGAAATTTTTACAAAATTCAGTTTTGCTTTAACGTTAGCCAGGCGCGAAGGAAACAAAACGCGCGCGTTTCGTATAATAATTATTTTACTATAAAATAAATTTTTAACACATTTACATTTACATCTCTGACACAACCCACATAAAGGGATTCAAACAAAAAAAAAAAACATACTTAAAGAAAAATTCATTTTTACAGAAATACAAAGCAATTAAAGATAAGAAAAGAAAAAAAAAATAAATACAAGAATGCGTTTGATTTCTAACCAAAAAAAAAAAAAAAATAAAAATAAATAGATAAAAAAAATTCAAAGGAAAAACGAACGGAAGAAAAATTCAAAACTAACCGAGTTAGTTAAAATACAAAAAAAAAAAATAACAACAACAAAAAAAACGTAATTCATCTGTAGATATAATAACAACGTAAACCGTAGGTACATACATACCGTTCAGTGTGTATGTGAAAAGTTTACTTTTTTTTTGTTTTTTGTTTTTCGGTTTTTTTTTCTTCTTTTTTGCCTCTTTTTTTTTTTTTAGTTTATAAGTAGAGAAAAAGTTTAACTAAAGTTAAGCAAAATCTTGAGTGTATATATAATAAAATCAAAAGAAAGGTATATTTGTGCAAAATCAAAAAAAAAAAAAAATCCAATAAAATGAATAAAATAATTAAAGGAAGCAATCATTTATAAAATGTGCAAAAAAATATTTAAAGAAAGTAAAAAACAAAGAAAAAAACAAAAAAATAACTAATTTTTTCGATTGTTAGGATTGTCTGTAATGAAAAGAAAGCAACACACAATGAAAGAAATATAACGAAGATAAGTACGATAGAAAAGGAGAGAGAGTGAGAGAGAGTGAGAGAGTGAGTGAGAGAAAAAAAAACGAGAAGAATATAAAAAGTAACGTAATCCTTACTAATTTTGCTAATGAACTTGACATAAAAGGCATTTGTAATGTATATGTATATCTTCAAATACATGCACACAATACACAGGAAACAACAACAACAACAGTAATATCAATTCAATACACATACATAGATATATGCATAGAGCAGTAAAACCACTGCCTACAATCGCTATTATAAACGGTTAAGCGAATCCACAACAATAATAACAACAACAACAAAAACAAAAAAGACAAAAAGATAAGCAAAGGAAAGCATGAAAAAGCCTGTTTAGAGCTTAAATTTTTTTTCTTCTTCCATTTTGTACGCTTTTAGCAGGAACATCTACGTTGAAAACTAAAGATATAATAAAATAGCATTTGTATGCGGTTCGAAGCGAATCTCTGATACCCGTATCATTGCGAACCGTCCAAGTGAAGAAACGCAAAGTTTTCCTATAATTGTTCTATTTTTCAATTAAACTTTCAAGTGGATCAGGTATCAGGTTGGAAGCTATACTTGATGGACGATATGTTTAAGGGCGGACCATGCCTAGTTTTTCTTTTTTTTTTTAGATCGTCATTATGTCATTAGTTAAATCAATATCGACAGTAAGTTATAGATAGCGGATCAGGTCTTTGTTTGCGGCCCGGATCAAGGTCTATTATCGGTCCAAAACTTATAGTGCTTAAGGGCCTACTTTCTTTTTAGAGGACCCTTGTATCAATGGCTTGAATCAATGTCGACTGTAGACGGTAAATTCTAACGACAATGTGTGTAAGGGCCGATCAAGTGTGTGTTTTTTAGATGGTCATCGTATCAATATTTAAATCAATGTCGTTTGTAAATTGCCGATGTGCTCAGGGGCAGGTCAGGCTGCTTACTGAAGTTTTAACTGTCCCTGAATAGATCGATATCTCTTATCGACTCAAAATTCATAGCCTTTGAATGTGTTTAAGACCCCATTATGCCTACGGTTGCAATGGGCTTTTTGATGGTCTTACTATAGAGTTTGTAGACCAGCGTCCGCTATGGAACTAGAACTTATAGTTCTCAGAAGTACAAAAGATTTCTTTGCTTTACAAAGGAGGGGTAGAGCGCACCCTGGTCATTATGCCAGTGTTGATGACCTCTTCTTCAGTTGATATATAGCAAAAGAAACACTTTTGGGGGGCTCATGTTATTTTACCAATACTTTAAGAGGTGCTTAGATAGGCGTCGAAGTAAACCAAAAAAACGAGAATTTGGCCCACACCCATTTTCTATTGCGGGATCTCAGGGTAGCGAAGCCCCCTTGGGGAGGAGTGGCGGCGGGTATTATCTCTCCCCCTGAGGGGTCTTCAATCAACTAAATTGATTGCCAATGATTGTAGGTAACCCGTCCGATTAAGACTCATGCCCGGTGCGGACATTAACACACAGATATATAGATCTTTACCAATACTTAAAGTGCGCTTATTGCGAATGTATTTATGGACGGATTACGTTCATTTGTGTGACTTGGTGTTAAATTTTAAATCATAGGTTATACGGTTTACGGTGGCTGATCACACCTCCGTCTGGAGTTTCTGAACAAATTTTTGTCTAACAAAAGCTTTAATTTTTTTTTTTTGGTGATTGAGCGTTGAGTGTTGGTGGGTGGACCACGCCCACTTCGCTAATGAGCTTTCCGATGGCTTTTAAACAAGTTTTAGTTGATTGTAAGCTACAGTTTATCTCGGTAATGGTCGGATCACATCTCTTAGTCACTGATTTTTAAACAAACTTGATAGGAACTCCAAGAAGTTGCACTTTAATTGGAGTTGACTTTCCAGGAGTAGATAGTTTTTCCAAACATGTGTTTCACCTCTATAGTACAATTTTTTGGCTACTAGATGACTATTGCAGGCAGATGATGATTTAAGAATTTTTAGCTTTCCATCTTCATATGAGCGAAAACCATTAGACAACAGACAGGCGGTCACGAACAGATAGAACCCATAAGCTTAGGACAAGTTAAGAAAAGTTTTCGTATTTCTGCCTGTTACATATGGAAAGCTAAATTTTGTACACTGTCAAGTCATGGCTTGGGGGGTATAGTGGAAATTGCTAAGACTCGTATGAAAAGCAACCACAAAATATTCTAAAAAAAAAAAAAATAAAAATAAATAAATAAATAAAAGAGACGTAATATCTCTCTGTGTTAATAGTGTTGGCAGTAAATACATACCACAGTTATATATATATATATATATAACGTGTCTATATATATACATATATATATATATATATATATGTATATGTGTGTGTATTTAGCAAGGATAAGCATAAGTGGGTGAAATTGTTTTCATTAGTTTTTTGTGTTGAATTCGAAAACGAGCAGAATTATTGGAATTTTCCTAAGTTCCTGCTATATTTCATATCTTAATTAAATTAAAAATTTATTTTAATATTTATTTCATTATCTCTCGAACGCAATACCAATCTCTCAACGCTCTTTTTTCTATAAAGTTTTAGAAAATTGAAATGAAAAACCAAACGATGTTAGTTCATGTTAAGGAAATCAAAAAAAAAAAAAATTATTTATTACAAATTGATGATTAAACGGCTTGGGGGCGTTCAACGATCTAGGACTTGTTGTGTCTATCTGTAAATTTCGCCCTTTTTTTAACAAAATATCTCATGCAAAAGCTTTAAGGAAAGAATTTAAGCAAAGAATTGCTTTCTGAGAGACATTCACTGATACGTTCAGTGCCTTAGCTTAGCGCAATTAGCGCGACAATTTCTTCTACGTTCGACTGATGTTACAGTCAACGTCACCTTCTCTCTTTGGCTCTTTCTGGTGCGCTTCGCTGGCACCTTTTGTTTCCAGAACCTTGTTCAGTTGGGCTATGTGGCGCTTGAAGACTGTTGACCTCATTTGTCAAAGTAATGAGGTTCAGACTTGAGCGAGCTCTCGTCTCAAGTTTCGCTGAAGTCCGTCTGTCCGTCTGTCCGTGAACTATATATCCCTTAGCAGGTATTGCTCAGCTGTTACAATTCTTGGCTAATGGCCAAAGGTGTCCAAGCCCGTAATAATTTGCGTGGAAATGTGAAATGCTTTTCATTCACTTACACCGCGTTTAGCTGGAACGTACAACGTGTTGCGCAGTTTAATACCAGGTATACTACTTCTCCTTTCCTTTCCTAATGGGTTTCTCTTTTGATGCTCTACTTCTCTGCCAGATGGTTTTAATAGTTTCAACATGTCAAAGGCTTGATATTTTATACTACTTCCACCCCAATTCCATCTGTGACCTAGCCGCCCGCCGTGTGCGCCACCCCTACATTCCTCCGACAAATAGGCCCATCGTTCTTTCGTTTCGTCGCTCTTTTGCTAGCGTGATCGTTTATCCTAGCGTTTAACTGAATGTTCACCTGATCATCAGTCTTATCATTCGTCTAATCAACCCATCTGAATAATTGTCTTCACTTCTGATCATTTGCCTGACTGTTCGTCTAATCATTCAATTGATCGTTTTCCTGATCGCTCGCCTGATCATTAATCTGACCATTCGTGTAATCATCCATCGTCTGCCCATCTGATATCTTGTTTTCACCGCTGATCGTTCATTTGCCAGACCGTTCATTTCACCATTCATCTAAACATTCGTCCGCTCGTTCGTTTGATCGTTTGCCTGATTGTTCGCCTAATCGTTAGTCCGACCATACGCCTAATCATCCATCGTCTGCGCATCTGATAGCTTGTTTTCACCTCTGATCATTCATTTGATCAAATGCCAGACCGCTTATTTGACCATTCACTAAACTAAACATTCGTCCGCTCGTTCGTTTGATCGTTTTCCTGATTGTTCGCCTGATCATTAGTTTGACCATTCGTCTAACCATTCACGTACTCGATCCTCTGCCCATCTGATCATTTGCTTTCACTTCCGATTCTTACTTTGATCATATTTCTGACAGTTGATTTGATAGTTCGTCGGATTGTTCGTCTAACTATCTGTATTTCTGATATACTGACTGTCTATCTATATATCGGGCAGTGTTAATATCTGTCTGCCCATCTAACCGTCTGTCCAACTATACGTTCACTTATTTTTTTCGTCCGTTTTAATTTCATTTTGTATTTCATTTATAATTAATGAAAACCTTTATACATAGTTGAAGGCTTTGTATATCAAACATTCCATCTTCCCCCCTCCCCCTTCCAAAGCGCTTATAAGCTTCTTTTGTCCAGCTCTTAACCAATTCCGGCATGAAAAGACAATTTAACTGAATTCGAATTACGATATAATTAGAATCTGTTCACGCTATAAAATTTATTGCAAACACACAAAAATGTCAATCGATCCGTAAAGAATATATAAAATGGTTTTTGTTGTTTTGTTACTAAGTTAATAATAAGTAAAAGATTATAGTCGTGTGAGGGCGAATTTTTGATGCCCATCCACTACATCAAGTTGACACACAGCATGGACATGGAAAAAATATATAAGCCAAGGGCAGAATACCCATTGAAATCAATCGCTTCAACTCAATGAATCTCAGTGCAATATTTGGTCCTTAAAGGGGTGTGTCACTTAAAGGGTAGGCGGTTTCAGTTAGCTGGCCATTGTCCATATTTTCGCCTATTTTCGCATAAACGCCTTTTATAGGCTAAATAGTGCACTTGCATGTCTGTTGTCTGCATCAGTGGGCGACCCACGCCCACTTTTTGCATTAAACTTTCAGATAATTGTCAGCACTTTTTTGAATCAAGATTCAGAGCAATACTGGCTGTGAATTATATACGTATATTACAAGATTTTGCTTGTTGTGGGCGTGGTTGTAGGCAGACACTTAAGGCATACATTTTCTTACTTATTCTTTGGTGATGAACTAAATTTTAGCATTGTAGATAAATTTTTGCGACATATAAAAGAATTTAAGTGGACGGACAGATGGACATTTGTCAACGAAATATTTATATTTTATAATGCCGTTAATGCATATTTAATTTTCCAAACGAAAGAACAAATCTAATCAACTTAATCTCATCCTGCGTTGGTAGATAGTAAACAGAATGCAAGCAATTAAATCTATTTTGACCTCTATGACGTATGAGTGATATACGTATGTGCATGTAAAAAAATGACTAAAATATGTTGACGGCAGTAAGGGAAAATGTCTTATCAGAGTAATTTTACATTTAATGAAAGCTTTTTATAAAATTACAAGAATACTTACATAGACAAAATTGAAAAAGAGTTTCTTAACACTAGACTAACTACAGGGGTCAATTTAATCCTTTTCTAGTTTTGAGCTTTAAGGAATTTGTTATAAGCTTTAAAATTTTTATTTATCTGAAATCAAATCAATTTTTCTCTACCTCTTCCGGCCGATGGCATATATCACCGAAATGCATTAATTTGATCCATTATTTTTGTGGGTTCACCGCAGTTGAAAAAATGAAAATAGAAAGCTGAAGTTTGTTAAGGGCTTTAGTTGATGGATTAAAAATTGGATATGATCTGGTCACTTAGAGGAAATTGGCATAATCTCAGCACCCAGAATTTTTTCATGATTTCCTCTGTAAGATATTTCCGCAAACATTTTGTACCCAGCTATTTGTCATAGCCGTCTGTCACTTCGATTCAAAAATAGTTCCCATCGGCCGACTCCACATGTGCACAATTAATTAGTCCAAATACAAATCAATTGGAAAGGGTATCACCATACACATACACATATATATATATATACATATATATATGATGATGTGATATACGATAACAGACGACATTTGAAGCCACTTCCATAAACAGCTCAGCTTCACTTCCTTGGTTTCTGTACAAACTAAACCCTGTACATACATATTTATGCATATATGTCGGGCTTAATTTATATAAAATTCCTGGTATTCATATCTCATCAATCCAATAGATCATCTATTTATTTGCATAGTGAAAGTTTTTTTGATTATATCAATTGGTGTTAGGGGGCGGAACGATCGTTGCTCGAATTTAATCTGCATAGCAAGAGTTTTGCGATCTTACATGTGATTTGATCCAGAGAGGCGGAACGGAACACGCAGACAAACGGACGGACAAGGTTAAGACGATTTCGTTCTAAAACTTGTAAAGATTTGTAAAGCATTGAAATACGCCTGAAGGCTTTAGTGAGTGACTGGCTAATAGTTTGTCTTTCTGTCTTCCGAATGAAGTCATTTGATGGGTTCTTAAAACTTTACCTAGAAGAATTAATTTTTCCGTATCCTTATCTTACTTAGGGTAACTTTGAAGAGATTAACGATATCTCTCCATGAATCTACTTATAATTGGAAAACAAGTCAATAACTTTCTTAAGTCATCGGCCATGGAAGACCGTTATTCTCTTTGCCATTAGATTTTCAACGGCTGCGGAGAAACATCGATACACTTATTCTCTCCTTCTACTAGCTTTAGGTGTGAGAGAAACAGTTCAGGCTAAATTCCTCAACAGACTTCCGTAGGGTCGTTTCAATTCTCATATTAGGAGGTATGAGTCTATAAGCGAAGGCTTTTATGTGGAATTATTTCAATTTCCATGTTAAGGGACATGGCACTGCAAGCAAAGAGTTTTATGTGAAATTGATTTAAGTCTCATATTAGGAAGCATTACACTGTAAGCAAAGAGTTTTAACTGAAATCGGTTCAGTTTTCATCTTGGGAAGCATTACACTGTAGTCAAAGGGTTTTATGTGGAATCGGTTCAATTTTCATATCATGGGACATGACGATACAAGCAACGAGTTTTATCTAAACTCGTTTCAATTTTCGTATTAGCAAAGAGGTTTGTCTGAAATCGGTTCAGTTTTCCTACAATGTAAGCAAAGAATTTTATGTGAAATCAGTTCGATACTCATATTAGGAGACATGACGCTACAAGAAAAGAGGTTTATCTAAACTCGGATCAATTTCCGTATTAGCAAAGAGTTTTATATCGAATCGATTCAATTTTCATATTAGGGGACAAGACTCTATAACCAAAGGGTTTTATCTAAACTAGGTTCAATTTTCGTTTAACCCAAGAATTTTATCTAAACTTGGATCAATTTTCATATAAGCAAAGCGTTTTATTTCGAATCGATTCAATTCTCATCTTAGGAGGCATCACTCTATTAGCAAAGAGTTTTACTTAAAATCAGCTTAATTTTCATATAAAAGAAGAATTAGTGTTTGAGTGGCTTATATACGTTACATAAGAATTGACGGTTGAAAGGAAAAACCACAACGAATATCTTACGGAAATTTAATAACAATTAAAAACCGCATTATTGTGTCTGTATGTGAAAGTCACCGCAAGTTTGGCTGAATTGTAATCTAATTTTCTAATTTAATTTATTTCATGCGAAAGCATTTCAGTTTTCAACGAAGCTTAAGCGCTCACAGGGGCGGGGGGAGGGGGGGAGGGACGAAAGAAACATGCATGTAACGACGATTGTTGGGCTGCCCGGGCTTTTCTTTTGCCATTACGTTTAATTAAGTAAATGTGTTAAGTTTTTTTTTTTATTTTTAAATTTAATTTAATGCAAATTAATTTAATAAAATGCAAATTTTTCTATTATTATTTTATTATTATTTATTTTTGTGTTTGAAGGTTAATCATAAATTAATTTTTTTGAATTTCTATTTTTATTTACTAGCAAAACGCAAAAAAAAAACTGGAAAAAATTGCTTTCTCTTTTTTTTTTTCTTTAATTTTTTCTTGCTTTAATTTTCCAGTAAAATGAAATCATAGTTTATTTATTTTTTATTTATTTTTTTTTTTTTGCTTTTAATTTCTGCGACTTTGCTTGGCTTTATTTATGTACACTTGGAGATGTGTGTATACCCAATCTACCTACCTACATATATATATATATATATATATATATATGTGTGTATATGTATGTATGTATGAATTGTATGACACATGGCGTAAAATATTGTATTCGTTTCGGCCTTACATGTATATGTAATCATAACGCCCACTTACTGGCTATTCTTAACCATCATATGTCTGTGGAAACAGAAAACAAAAAGCAAAAAAGAAAAAAGACAAAAAAAAAATAAAACAAAAAAGAAAGAAAAGGAAACCCGACAGCACTGACATACTAAAACCGACCAACATGCAAAAGTCACGCATAGAAAATGAAAGTGAATAGATATACATACATACATACACAAATATATATGCGCCATATATATTTAAATACTTATACTTTGCATGTATATGTATATACATGCACGAAAAAAAAATCATGCACGTCTTAAAGCGAAACTTGAACACCCACCATTTCGTTTAGTTTTCGTTCTTTTCGCAGTCCCGTTATACGAAATAAATATTTGACATCCGATTGAAATTATTTATTGTAGGCGTGCCACACGTTCGTTCTATGAAATCTTTATTTTAATTAACGTTTGCTTCGAAGGTTAAGATAAGCCATCAAAGCCTACTTAAGTTTCTTTTCATTTCACTTTAATGTTTGCTAACAAAGTTCGTAGACTATAAACGGACAACAGGACACAGGTAAATACGCAGAAGTGAAGGCGTATCAGATCAGAATTGAAAACTGATTAAGAACCTTATAAACTCAAGACGGGCGCAGTACATACATAGTACAGACATAAGTACACACACAATTGGATACATAAACACATAGCGAGGATCAACAGTTAATAAGGATCCATCGGCCGAGCCAATGCGAAAGCGGTTTTCAGGATGGTTTTATCGGAATACAGTAGAGCTACTGGTTGCCAGTGTGGACTGTGTGCAAAGAAAACATATATATACATAAGTACATAAGCACATATGTATATGTAGACATGCATCTATATGTGTATATGTATATGCACATGTGTTCTTGCATATATATGTTTATATATGTATATATATTTATTTGTAAATGTATGCATATGTATATAGTTATGTATGTATACATATATCTACATAAGTATGTACACACACATACATAGCTACAAAAAAAATTTCTGGAGAACGAAATTACACCTCGGGATCTAATACCACTTCTGCTAAAAGAAGATGTTTTGAACGACATATTTCGGAATAAAGCTAAATGAAATCTGACTTCCGGGCCC
Organism: Glossina morsitans morsitans; assembly: GCA_001077435.1. Classification (NCBI taxonomy): domain Eukaryota; kingdom Metazoa; phylum Arthropoda; class Insecta; order Diptera; family Glossinidae; genus Glossina; species Glossina morsitans. The sequence goes on along the minus strand of CCAG010000387.1, from coordinate 20,600 downwards.
CTGACCTCATTTCGCCATGACAAACGTAGGGTTATACTTCTTTTTATATATGACCAATTACTCAGAGGATATTCGCTATTCGTGTAATAGGGTGACAGTCAGAAAGAAGTGAGACAGGGAAGCGGCCGCAGGCCAATCTGTAACTCTTATGTCTTTACCGGCTGAGCACTCGCTATAACTGCGACAAAAGTAAACCAACTTGCTGCTGAATGAGCAGTTATACGTTCACAGAGAAAAAGAAAAGAAAGAAGAATGGTGGAGGAGAGACAACTTCTCATCAGAATACGTTAGCGAAGCAACAACTGTTATGGGGACATGGCCCAAAGATCTTTAGACATGCACAACCACGGGTGAAAAGAAAACATGAAGAATTAAATTTTCTCTTAACTAAAACCTTATCGGAACATGGAACCTACTTGCGAACTGTATATTTTGATTGGAAAAGTATAAAGGACGATGAAGTTGCCCTATCTGGGCATTTTGGTACGAATATCCTATCGAGTCTCCTGAGCAGAGAAATTACGCCCTGGCCCTAATGAGAGATTGAGGAAGTTAGAGAAACAATACATCCCGGCGTAAAGATGAACGAGGGCAAAATCCGAAAATTATTCGAAGATGGCGGGAAGGCGACAGTGATATAGAATTAAACGATGGGCAGCCTATATTGAGGTACTGAGGCAGGAAGCAGAATTTATTTAGATTAACAACTCAATGGCCATGGGCTCAAGTGCAGTAGAGTTTTCAAGTTTTAGTTGTTGGAGTTTTAACACTTTAGCATTAGTGTTACATTCTGCCCAAGACCATATGTCTGCATCGGGAACTCTGCATTTACATTTTTGTTGGGAGCGTGTGTTCCGCAAACATCCAATAAGTTTTATGAATACGCGCTATGTTTTCGCTTTTTCTCCGCCGTAGCTACGTAAGAAAGTTAAATGGAGGCCGAGATTAAAGTATTTTATTTTATTACATGATTTCGGAAATGGCATTAAGTTTTTATGTGGGTTTACGACATTTTCGGCTTTTTGGCAATAAATTTGTGCTTGGGTTTCAAATCCTGAAAGCAAATATTTTCGAAAAAAAAGTGTAAATGAATGGAAATCAGATCAAAAAGGCCGACCCGACTCAATTAAACCCTTTTTTTTGGGGGGAGGAACCCGCTCGAGACCATATCTCTGCATCGGAAATTCTGCATTTATATTTTTGTTGGGAGCGCGTATTTCGTAAACATCACATAGGTTTTGTGAATTCGCGCCATGTTTTCGCTTTTTCTCCGCAATAGCCAAACGAGCAAGTTAAAAGGAGGACGAGATTAAAATATTCGACTTTATTACGGCATTTATTTCGGAAATGGCCTTAAGTTTTTATGTGGGTTTGCGACATTTTCGGTTTTTTAGCAATAAATTTGTACGTGGGTTTGTGACATTTTCACCTTTTTGGCTATTACGCGTTTTTTCATTGTATGTATATGTAATAATTAAAATTTACATGCATCACAGATCTCGATAAATGTTTTCGCAATATTTTGAAATAAATTTCACATTTTTTTTTCTATATTTTACTTATAGATCAATGGGAAAGCAACAATGGCTTTAGTCGTTGACAGAACATTAATTAAAAACAAATGAAAAGATAGTAGTGGGCCATAGCCCATCATTTCACACTCAACACGAACCAACACGCATTCAGGTATAACGACAAACGACAAACGGCAAACAACGACAAATGAGAAACACTGATCCAAATCGAAACAGTTTTCCTAGCGTTCGTCCGTCGGGCCAAAACATTTTAGTGTAACAAATGACTGAAAACAAAACGGACAGACGGATAGACAAGCTTGAATCGATTGTTGTAATAACGAGTGAATCGATCTGAAATCCTTACGGGTGCTGCATATCTTTGTACAAAGTTAGTGCACCACAAGTGGTGTAGATTATAATAATAATAAAAAAAAAAAAAAATAAAAAAAATAAAAAAAAAAAAAAAAAAAAAAAAAACTTTTTCACGATAATTAAAAAGAAAATAAATTTATTTTATTTATTTTTTTTCAAAGTTAATGACGAACAATAAAGAAATGATTTGTTGTCGTTACAATTACTTTGAGTTAATATTTCCTGAAAATTAGGAAAAGTGCGAATTTATTTAAAATAAAATTTTTATTTCTTTTTTTATAAAATAATTTATTGATTTCTACTTTATATGTTTTTTGTCTTGTTTTTTTTTTTTTAACAAAATTTTCAATTCCTTATGAATTTTTAATAATGTTTGTGATAGCTGTTGCAGTTGTTATTGTTGGGGTTATTTTTGTTATCGTTGTTGTTGTTGCTGTCGTTGCTGTCGTTGCTGCTGTTGAAGGTATTAAAATATAGATATTAAAGTTGAGAAGGAAAAAAATCCTCCCACTATTTTTAAGGAGATTTTTCATTAAAGAGTTCATAAAATACAATTCTTGCTTTGAGTGAATGAGAAACTCAAAGATAGTGGGAGAAAGAGCGAAAGAGAGAGATTGAGAGAGAGAGAGAGAGAGAGAAAGAAAGAGAAGAGCATAAAGCATAGGTATAACAGGAAGAGAGATAAGCAGTAAATTTTTGTATAGTTAGGTGAACGGTTAAAGCTTTCGCTATATATATGTAAATGGCCTGATTTTCACCTTAACCTACATCAACATAATTCTATCTCTTTCTCGCACTTTACTTTATTTTAACCGCAATTATTAAAGAATTAAATTATCAAAATGAAAAAAAAAATATGCTTTGGTTTTTTTTTTTTTTTTTTTTTTTTCTAAATTCAATAATTACCGGTACGCAATTTATTCTATTAACCTCTAACTAAAACATCAATCATAGGTTCGGTAGATAAAAAAAAAAATAAAAAATTGAATGAATTAAAAAACTGAATAAAATAAATATTTTATTATTATCTCACATATGTGAAAATAAGAAATCAGCTGCCTTTGCATTTTTCTCATAATTGAGTCTCATATGTTCTTTTTCTCTATACACCCAAAAAACGTGTATAGAAAATCCAATCAAAAAAGAAAAAAAAAAGGAAAAGTAATAAAAATAAAAACTAAGAAAAAAGGAAAACAAAGTCAACCAACAGCAAAAACAGCTGATTGAAGACCACTTTTACAAGAAGATATTCAAATTTTCTCTTTACCTTATAATAATAATGATAATAATAATAATAACCAATGATTGAAAACACGGTGTCATTAAGTGCGTTCAGTGAGCAGGCGCTACTCGTGTAAATCATTCTTATAGATACAGTAGATATGCGGGTGTAATGTCATTTCTTTTTTCCCTCAATAAATTCTCTCCTTTTCCCTTATTGAGTCTATGCATAGGTCCATGGCGAAAATTGAGTAAATTTGAAGCGAAACAAGACAAAAAAGAACTAAATGATTTTAATTAAAGAAATGGATTCTATTCTGTTCAAGAATTCTCTCGCCGATATTTATTATGTTACCCCATAAAGCAGAGTAGAGTTAAGTTTAAGTAAAAAAATGGATCCCTTTCTGCTCAAGGCCATCATCTTTCACTGATATTTATTATGTTATTCCATAGAGCAGAGTAGCATTTCGAGTTAAGATATCATTTGAATGATCTTTGGCATTATTTAAGAGACTGCACTTAGTCGAGAATAAGCCACGATAAGCTTTAAGCCGGTCTACGTATGGTATTCCCGTAGTCTCCAATTTCATCGGCTACTTATTAATTAGCTTCGTTACAGCTGGAGCAAGCACTAACCTAAAGGTTAAGAACGACGATTTTAACCGCTACTGGGCTTGTCTCATATCATAACTAAGCCACAATAACTTTTTTCTGATGTCGCGAGAAATGTAAGGTTTTCCACATTTTCGTGGTAGACCAGAAAGGTCCGCGCCGCATTAACCTATATAATTATAGAGCCACTAGAGAAACTTGTCGTTCAACATTTTCCTGGCACCCAACTGTATTCCATGTTTCTGGTTAGCTATTCTTGTCCGTTGTAATCACTTCTTGGCCAAGTGTCCGCATGTCCGTAGCCCAGCAGGTAAGAATCGTGAACACCAAGTCAGTATTCGTGGGCTCAAACCACGAATGCGGTAGAGCTTACATTGGTCGTAGCTATAGTGAGTGCTTCCTGGCATCCAACTATGTTTCATGTTCCCTAATCCAGGACGTTTCTGGTTAGCTATTCTTGTCCGTTGTGATCACTTCTTGGCCAAGTGTCCGCATGTCCGTGGTCGAATAGGTAAGTATCGTAACTATCAAGTTAGTATTCGTGGGTTCAAATCTCGAATGCGGTAGAGCTTACTTTGGTCGTAGCTACAGTGGGTGCTCCCTGGCATCCAACTATGTTTCATGTTCGCTAATTCAAGACGTTTCTGATTGTTGTAATCACTACTTGGCTAAGTGTCCGCATGTCCGTAGTCGAATAGGTAAGTATCGTGACTATCAAGTCAGTATTGGCGAGTTCAAATTCCGTATGCTGTCGAGTTTAGTTAGAGCAAATGCTCAACTGGTAATGACATAACATTTACCGATTGGACACACAACCTCTAGGCTTCGGGCACCACCTCCCTATTTCTTTCCTCACTTCTTTCTGACTAAAATTGTTGGATCACATTTTTGCTTATGGCGATCGTTCCATAAGCGAGAGTTTCGCTTCTGCGAAGTTAAGACGAGAAACACATGGAAAATAAACGACTGTTCCTCTGCCTTATAAATATAAATACGAAACGAAAACGAAAAGAAAACCGTATATATATATATATATAGTAAAATTTTCATTACAAATTTCTTGTTTTTTATTTGTTATCGCATACTAAAATTATAAACGTATAGAGCGTTGCATACGCAGAGGCATTATGTATAGACGTAATACATATCTTCTCTTCGACGCATTCTCAAGTTCAGGTTATTTCTCTCATTAAACTCACTTCTCTTTTACTCTTTGAGTGAATGAGTTTTTTGCTTTTCTTTTTGTTTTTGTTGCTTTTGTTTTGCCTTTGTTGACATTCTGTTGCCTCTCCTTTGAGAAGAAATTACTTATGACTTTCATGTTAATCGTACAGTTTTTTTTATATGTGTGCATGTGTGTGTGCGTGATTGTGCTCTGTAACATTAAATAGCGTCAAGTGTGAGGATGTATTTCCGTTTTAGTAACGTAACGGTGTAGTTGTTTTCGAATGACGCCGCCCGCCACAGCGCAGTCATATACACATAAACGTTGTGATTTACGGATACTCAGCGTGTTATTGCTTTTATTAACAAAAAAAAAAAAGAAAAAAGAAAAAAAATCAAATAAAACGATATAAAGTGACTTTTATTATTATTATTATTATTATTATTATTATTATTATTATTATTTCTCTCGCATTCTATTTAACGTTATTTCATGAAAGTAAGCAACAAAAAAAGAAACAACAAAAACAAAAAGCTGTTATGGCTAATTTCGGTACGTGTACGTGTTATACGTTTATCTCTAATACGTTATTCTTCTTCTTGTTGTTGTTGTGCATTTTATTCTTATAGATAAAACGAGAAAAAATTAATTCATATATAAAATGTGGTGTGTTAAGGGAAATTTTTGCTTATGAAATTTTTATAAGCGACTGAAACAAAAAAAATCTGGTATTTTTTTTAATTTAATTTTAAAATTTTATTTTATAAACACATTAAAATTTGTAACACTGGCAACATACAAGCTACAAAAATTGAAACCAACGACGACGTCGTTTGCGTCTCTGACGCTACGGCCGCCACTGCTGCAGCTGCTGCAGCTGCTGCTGCTCATCGTATTGTTCCCCGTGCAGTCGGCAGCAATAACGTCGTCGTCGTCGTCGCCGCCGACGCCTACGACAAAACTGAAGGCAATAAAAAAATTGAAAATATCACTAACACAACTACAACTACTACTAGTACGACTACTACTACTACTACTACTCCCACCACAATCAACACAACCACCACTACCACCATCAATACTACCACCACCACAAAAACAACAACAACAACAACAACATCAACAACAACAAGAACCACAACAATCAGTAGAACGAAAACGACAACATCTCTCGCTAAAATTACTAGAAACTCGGTCATTGATAACAACGACGACGACATCATCACAGTTTTACCCATTTCTAGCATCTCTACTACTACAACTACTACTACTAGTACAGCGACTACAGCTATTACAGCTGCTTCTGCTGTTGGTGCTGTTGCTGGTGCTGCAAGTTTCATCAGCACTTCAGCCATTATTACTCCCACTAGCAAATCGACCATATCTTCGTCGTCGTATACAGCTACTTCCTTCAGTCAGCACACTGTCGTCGGTATTAACCAACCAAATACCACCCATTCGGCAGATATTGTAAGTAGTTCGCATCGTTTTGCGCGTTGTTCGTGCGATAGTGTTACTTGTAAAATTAAACCTGCTGCTGCTGCTGCTGCTGCTGTTGGTACTGGTGGTGCTGCTGGTGCTGCTACAACAGCTATTATTAGTGGCAGTGGTGTTGGTGGTGCTGGTGCTGGTGGTTGTGCCGTTTGCGCTGCTAACGTTGCTGCTGCATCGACTACAGCGACTGCTGGTGGTGCCTACAAAAATCGCCCTGTGTGCACGGACAATAATATGAGGAGTGGCAGTTCGGAATTATTACTCGAGCAGCAACAACAAGAGTTACGGTTACGTAAATTACGAGAACTGGCTCCAAAAAAGAAAAATGGCAATCGGCGGTTTCGTTCGTGGCGCGAACGTGTCCGCTTTTATAGTACATCTACTCTCGCATTTTTCTCGGTGACAGCGGGCGCATCACTCCTATTTCTTGTACCACTCTATGTGGATCCGGCGATATCAACATTAAGTCACGATTTCATTGAACAGCCAACACTTTGTACAACAACGCGCCGCGAAAATTTAATCGGTATATTTAATTGTTCGTGGAGTTCATGTCGCGAGGGTTGCACCTCAGATCTATATCGTTGTGTTCATATCTATGTGACGTTTATCGAACAAAATATAACAATACCGGAAAATATGACTGACTTTACTAATTACACAGCCGAATGGGAGCAATCCGATGAGGCGACATTGTTAGTTAATATCAAAGGTTGCGGTTATCCGCCAACTGTAACGTGTAGTAAATTTAATGCACTCTACGGTATACCGGGTGCAATATTTCCATGTTATTACTCACGTAAAAATAAAACTGTCGTTATGACGTCATATAATCATGACGATCAAGTTAATATGATAATACATTTCTTTGCGATACCATTTGTGATAACAATGATCTCATCAATCGCTTTATGTGTGATGCACTGTGACTGCCGTTGCAAAAAGGATCGTAGCCATAGGCGTAATCGACCCCAAAGTCGAAGACCACGTATCGACAATTTAAGGTAAGTTATTTATAATATATATATATATATATATATATATATGTCTATGCAAGTAGGGAGGATTCCTTTTCATCTAAACTCAAGTTATTCCCTTCTCATCGTTTTAGTTGAATTCTTATGAAAATTAAACGAATTATGAAGATGATGACATAGATAATAGCGTGAATATTTATGATATATGGGTGGTTGCATTGTGTATGTATGTATGTGTGTGTGTGTGTGAATGTTTATAAAATAACAATAATAACAATAACATATTCGCTACGCAGCTAATAAAATGCGCTGCTGCATTAGACATTGCCTTTGTTATAGTTGTTGCTTTCGATTCTCGTTTATCTTGTTTACATTTCGCTAAAGTTAACATTGAATTTCATATGTGTATGTGTTTGTGTGTGTGTTCTTTTTTTTTTTTATATAAAAATTCTAGTGTGAAATAGTTTACATATATATAAATATATATATACAAGAGGGAGTAAATATATATATTACTGTATGTGTGTGTGTGTGTGTGAGTGTGTCTGTGTATGCAATGTAAATTTCCTTTTTATGGCCTGTTTTCCTTTTCTATTTTCATTTTCATTTTCATTTCCATTTTCCTTTTTTTTGGTTTTGTTTTTGTTTTCACTCTTGCTGTTGTTATCGTTGTTGTTGTTATTGTTGCTATTGTCCTGGTAAACAATCTCATGGGTGTTGGCATTTTGGAAAATTAATTTGATAAGCAAAAGTTTAAATGTGTTGAAATGATTTAATGTTTTTTTTGCGAAATCTAGAGGCGTTTACACAGGTCTCTCTTACAAGGATAACAAAATTTTTTATTGCAGGCGGGAATGATTTCACATTTTAAACATGTTAAATGTTGTTTTAAATGTTAAATGCTTTGACTTTTGAAAGTCAGCGATGACGACGACAACGACGACAACGACGACAAAGCAATTTTTCTTTGTTTCTTTTATTAACTACGAAAAAAACAATGGGTTTTATTGGATTTATGTCAATCGGTACGTATGGCAAGACTTCCCGTTAGAAAAAGAGTTAACAATTACAAAAAAAAACAAAGGGAATATTTTTATATATAAAATTTATTTTTATCGAAAGGCAATGAAAGTGAACTGAATTTTTTTGCAAAGAGGGACGAAAAATTTAGTTAAAGGAAAAATGACTTAAACATGAAGGAGAGAGAATTAAAAAAAAGGAAGTTTTATTTGGGGATCCACAAACTCAAACACACACACAAACACACACACCCATGCGGGCACACATATACACACATTTTGAAGGCACGAGGAGGGAGGAGATATACATTTATCTTAATTTGCTCAGCCCAAATCAAAGACATTGCTGGTGTCCAAAAAGGAGCATAATTAGAGGAGACAATAAAGGGAGTCTTGTATTTCTTCATATAATGTTTGTCATTCGAGTGAAAGATACCTCAAGCAGATAATTAGCGTTAAGTCAGTCCGTCGGTCTCTTTTTTCAAATCACGAAAACGTCTTCAGAACTTTATCTATTAGAAGAGAAATTTTCCTTTAAAGCCTTCCTTAAGTTTTCTTATCAAATTTTAAAAGCAAGTAAATTGATAAACGAAAGCGAACGAAACGAAAAGAAATAGAGTTTTTGACAAACTCGCCTAATAATTGATCTTAAATTTCCAAGAAAAAAAGAGCTCATTATAAGGAAAACATGTAAATATCATTTTCAGAGTTAAAAGTACAATTCAATGTACATTAAGTCAATATACATTAAGTCAGTCCATACGTCCTTCTTTTCAAGCCATGATAACCAATTCATAACTTTGTTTACTTCGCTTTAATTCTTTTGCTACTCTTATTTAAGTTTTTTTAAAAAATTTCAAAAGCAAGCAAATCGATAAACGAAAGCGTCTTTCTTTAAGAGAGTTTTTGACAAACTCGCCTAATAATTGATCCTAATTTTCCAAGAAAAAAAGAGTTAATTTTAAGAAAATACTGTAAATATCTTTTTAAAAGTAAAAGGTACAATCCAATTAACATTAAGTCAGTCCGTCGGTCTCTCTTTTCAAACCATGAAAACAGCATCAGAACTTTATCTATTAGAAGAGAAACTTTTCTTTACATTTTTGCGCCATTATTAGTGAAGTTTTCTTACCAAATGTCAAAAGCAAGTAAATCGATAAACGAAAGCATCTTTCTTTAAAAGAGTTTTTGACAAACTCGCCTAATAATTGATCTTAAATTTCCAAGAAAAAAGAGCTCATTATAAGAAAAGTAAAATTCAATGTACATTAACTCAGTCCATATGTCCTTCTTTTCAAGCCATGATAACCAATTTAGAACTTTGTTTACTAAACGAGAAACTTCGCTTTAATGCTTTTCTTATTGTAGTCGTATAGTTTTCGTTAAAATCGGGCCAAAAGGCCACCGTGATTACTGAAGAGAAATAAAATGTATACAAATAACATTTTCACTTTTACTATTTTTCTAACCATAATGTTTTAGTGACAAGCTGTTTGAATTCCAATATCTTCTTTTGATCCTCAATTAGTCTTACAACAATCACTACTATTATCACTGTTACACTATTACAAATGATCTATACCTTGAAGAAATATGATTTTTGAATTAAAAATCTTACAGTTAAATATCGTAGGTATTTTTGCACATTATTTCATATAACACACGAGTTTCGCATAGTCCGAGATTGCTTCGCATGAGTAACGGACGCATGAGTAGCGGAAAAATTGTGATTATCAAGCCAGTGTACGTGGGTTCAAATCTCAAGTACGATAGACCTTGCAATGACCGTAGGTATAGTGAGCGCTCAATGGGTAAAGACGTAAGACGTACTGCCTGAACGCGCTCCCAATAGGCTGCAATTATCATTCCCTATACCTTCCTCTTTCCTCACTTCTCTCTAATCGTCATCGAGTTGCACGCGTAGGCGACATCCCCTGACTGATTGATCGTATTAAAAATATATATATATATATATATTCTGAGCTTGTGAACGTAAGCCTAAATAAAAACAAAAATATTTTGTTCTCTCAGTGAAAGACTACTGACTACCATTTAAATAAAAACTAAATTGGAAAATTTGCTGAGATTAAATGTCATCTTTTTGAATGATTCGAGAGCAACTTTTGACATAACCTCAATGTTAACGAATCGATTGTTTCGAGAAATGTAGTAGGAGTTTACGATGATCAATAAGCTTGATTTTTATTACAAATCTTTGTATTTTCTCATCATTCACAGACTGTTTTGTTTTGTTTCTTTTTTTCTTTTGTATTATGGAAAGCTTGTGCAATGCTAATGCGATGCTGTCATGTAGTCTCATTCAAAGGAGGATTCATTTCATTATACAATAGTGCTGCATGCATAGCTTTAATCATTTGTGTGTGTGTGGAGTACGTGTGTGCATGGGTGTGTGTGTATGTGTATGTATGGGTGTGTGTGTGTGTTTGCATGTATTTTTAGTTCACATGAAAGTGGAATGAATGTTAAATCAAACTCAGCAGCTTCAGAAACATTACATACGTACATTATGCACAGTGTGCACAATGTTTCATTGAATAAATCACATTTTCCAAACTAACTTATTGGTAACGCATAAATTTCGCCAAATTTGCATATTAACACAAAAACCGGCTTATGTCCAGAGCAGTATAAATATAGACCAGCGATGTTTTTATGTTATTGTCTTTTGATTTTTTTTTTTTTTTTTTGCTATGAGTCGCTTTTACTTTATTCATTTTTGTGTCATTAGGATGTGAATTTAAATACAAGCAATGAAAGTTCATTTCATCGATTTTGGGTCCGCTCAAGTCTATAGCGAAAATCATATAAATTTTAATCGATATTTTCATGCAATATGTTGAACAAAAAGCAGCGATATTGAGTTTCAATTTCTATAATAATTTTCACAGGCTTCGCTATCGTTCGTCCACAGTAATCCTAAAATGTTTGACTAAAGCAGCCATGTAAGCAGATTTTTTGCTTTTTTTATTTATATTGGACTGAAGTAAACGGAATAAGTGATAAGCGTGGTGCATATGCAACAGAATGAAGCTTGTTTCTGAGCCTTACAAACATATTGAAAAACAAATGAAATTTTGAAGGACAATGATATTTGGTAGTCGTCGTCACAAAGCGACGCACTACAGCATAGCATATAGCGTCCAAGGAATAACTACTTTATGAGTCATGATCAAAAAGCCAATTTTTTATTTCTTTTGAAAAACAGAGTTTACGTGATGCTGTGGGCGTGTCCTTTGACTGATTTGGCCCAACCTGCATGCAGGAACTTCCAATGTTTTTGGCAAATTTGAAGCCGATAGCTTCATTTTTGTACATATTCCATTGACGGACAGACGGACTTGCTTTTCATTACGACCGTGTTACATATATAGGAAATGTCCCCCGAGCGATTGATGATATTAATCAATAAAGAAAAATATATACCCTTTGAGAGCGTCATTGAACTAACTCGTTGGAACAGCTATTCAAATTAACGACAGTATTCTAAGCAACATCACAAAGCCGTCACAAGTCACAAGCCATTTATTATTTCTAAATAATAATCAGCTGGAGTGTTTCGTTGTGACTACTTCATCGGAATACTGAATCGAAACTATAAGAAGCAAACTAGTGACCAGACACTGCCATAGAATAGGACCTTGTATGTGGAGAATCCTGTGAATACGGGAGAAATGTGTACAGCGTTACAAGTAAATGCTTAATGGAATATGTTATGTAGGTCGCGTATGTACTCAGAGCGCAGATCTAATTTATAGCATATTTCGATATGGTACTAAGAAAATCTCTATCTAGAAGACTTGATTAATAAAGTATTGTGTCCCTATGTCCGCAAATTCACATTAAACCTTTAGGCATTTCCACCCGAAGCTTGGCATTGGTGTTGAATTTTTATTTCGAGGCAAGGCCATGTTCATTTATCACTATGTTGTTCCGGTACTCAATCCTTGACGTTATTTAAAAGGTTTTTTTGATGCAAAATGCATTCCATGCGCTAATGGGCAACATGGAATAAAACTACTATTGTAACTAAACAAACAGACAGATGCTAAATTACTCGAGGCATCTCGAGTTGTCCTTTGATGGATCAAATATAAGCGAATTTTTCATTTAAGAATTTATGCGTTCAGTAAACAGAAAATTCAATTTAACTAACTAACGCCTAAATGTAGGCAAAAGATTATTTGTTGCGTTTTGCCTCTTAACGTAGGTAAACATTGCGGTCAATTACGCTCAAGATTTTCGGGCGCATATTCGCGTCCGTAAATGTAATAACGTAATGCCATGAAATCCAAAGAGCTTTAAAGATGTGGTGAAATGAATACACATTCTCTAGATAAATGCTGTTGCACCGAGAGCAACATTTAATAGATATTAAAATGCTTTTCATTTACATCTAACACTTAAAGAGTGTCGGAGAGAATATGTGTCGGAGAATATGTGTCGGAGAATATGTGAAAGATTTTAAATGTTTTAAAAACATCTAGTAATCGTGGTAACTCAACTGAATATCATCTCATTTGTAGTCTGAGATGGCTCTTTATGCTTGTTTTGTTTTGCTTATGCATTGTCTTTATACCGTTATAATGTTGAATTTTTTTCGTCTAAATTAATAATTTATAGATAAAAGTTTGATGGCCACTTACTTAATTTAGGTTAGAAAGTAATTTATAAAAATTTCATTAGGGAGAGACTTATAGATAGATGTGGCCAGAAAAAGCACACATCAGCACATCTATACGCATTTGCACCTTTTACATGATTTTGTCATGATATGACATTTTTATGCACGTGCAGAAACCATAACCATCCATATGGCACTCCGGGGAGGAATACTTTACTTCACGTCAATTCACATCACCTTCTGTAGAGCCGCGACAACAACTCCTACATATCAAATCCAATCATTTGTGGAAGGATGTGTGCTTTGACCCTTTTAATTGACCGAATGACATTTGACTGATACTGCTGCTGCTGCTGTTCCTGCTACCAATGCTAATGCTATACACCAACCAAGTAACGTGATAAAATGTCAGCGCTCTATGAAAGTTAACGAAGAGCAAACAAAGCCACTTAATGGCACATAATTGCACATCATTCTCACAATGTTTGTATGAGTGCCTGTGCGAAATACAAGTGTTCACAAATATACTTACACATGCATGTGACTTGATGTTGAAATACTTGCTTAGTGTTCGTTCACATTTGTTCATATTTAACTTATGTCTGAATGAAAGTTAATGTATAAATGGTGTGTGTGTGTGTGTGTGTGTGTGTGTGTGTGTGTGTGTGTGTACATGTGTGCCTTTGTGTTTGTTTGTATACCTCTGTTTTCGAACGAACATTGATAGCATTGTGCCAAGCGCTTTAGTGAATCGCAAGATATCGCAATGAACCTAAACATTGTTCTTTTGCCTACAATAAATAAATATATATATATATACCCGTAAGTGTATAATTAAGCCTTGAACCGAAAGTAATATGCCTGTGAAAAATGCACTATGGCATCTTATGTCATCTTTATCTATGCTATGTTTTAGAAACCAAGCAAACCATTAGTGTTCTCAAGTCTCTAGTCCTGTACTCTTCCGTTAGCTCTTCGATTACGTTATAGTACGAGTTAATGTTTCGGTTCGATCCGCTTTAATAGTGATTGCTTTCAGTGAACACTTCAGCTTCTGTTTTTTACTTTCAATATCGATCGATGAACTGTTCTCAGACATCTATGGGAACTTGTTATGGAAAACTAGTTTCTTTTTCACTAAGATTTGAACAAATGGAATCGAAAATTGGCCACAATGGAACTCGGACGGCAGCATTGATTAGTCGATTCCTTCGCGATATTTAGAAAAGCTTGAATTTATAAACGATTATAAGCCTTAATCCACTGCGGCCGGAATTGTTTGCGATTAAAGAAATCGGACATAACCTCAATATTGGCCAATTAACTATTTAGAGACAATTAGGGAAGTTTACGACCTATGAAAAGCATTTGTTTGTTAAGTTTACAAAACTGCAACAGGTATTCAACGAGGACAGAAATGAGTTCCATTTAAGCATTACAGAGATCGGACGTAACCTGAAAAATAATTCGTAAAAGTTTGAGATAAATAAAAACCAAGAAGAAACCAAAAAAAGACTGTTGCTAGCAGTTTATACATTTTTGATAGGAAGCTATACATACGGAGCTATACGTACACAACCAAAGCGGTTGATGACGGAGTTTCTTACGATCGATGGTTAGTTGCCTTCCCAGCGGCTCAACCCAGAAGGAAGAAAATGTCTATTCTCCTTCTTCTCTATACCTCTGTTCGAATTCGGATTGGTATTCCACAAAGGTGTACTGATCGAATTCGATGCAAGTTAACTGAAATTAATTAATTAATTAACATTCCGCCCTTACACGTTGCCAACAACAATCCTATGACACTCACAAGAAAATAACGCACTGTTTACTGTAAAAAAAAAAGTGTGAAAGTGAAATATACTTATGCTACATTAAAAACAACTGCAGGCAGAAGCAAAACAAATGCAGTGACTTTCGTTTTCACAAGTTTTAGAAACGTCTTTGTTCGTCTTAAAATTTGACGGTGACTGATTGACTGCGGCACAGAGGAAGAATTAGCCTCATTAAGCTCTTCTAACACCGCCAGAGCCTTCCTCTTTTTCTAGTTTGGCAGTATGGTGAAAATCTGTTTCCTCGTTTCTTGACACTACTAGTGTTGGAACATGACTTGTGCTTCGTAACAGTTATATAGACGCCGTTTCTTATGTTACGAGGCAGGCATAGACCTCGTCACGCCTGATAAAAGTATAATGTCCATGCGCGTAGTATAGAGCAGCTCTATTTCCCGCAGCAGAGCCCTGCACTGTTTCTTTCTTCTTTTTATTTCTGACACAATCGGGGTCAGAAGCTCTTGAAGCAATTTTCCAGCTGCCATCTGACAACGAGAACGATCCATTGCGAGAGTTTTCTATTAGTAGTGGTCGGACCAAGTTTTGGGAAGAGCTTCTTTGTTCAGTGTGAAGTCACGCTGAAACTGGGTGGAGTTGGGTTGAAACTGTGCGGTTGAACCAAAGTGAAACAAAGGTTTTGGAGAGACCTCACTCCTATCAGAGAGATGACACATCCCCCTAGGTAGCTTCGCCTAGCACTTTGAGACCTTTGATTAGTCCTAGTGCGATTAGTGTGGTTTCGGACACCCTGGGTTCAAGTCGTCACGGCAGGAACACATGGTAAGCTTCTAGAGATTACTGTAGAAATCGGACATAATCTCAACACCGGCCAACGAATTGCTTCAAGACCTTTGCGAAAGTTTTCTGATGGCAGTGTTTGCCTCAAATCCCGGGAAGAATTTGCTTGCTCAGAGTGGAGTCGCATTTTAACCGGGTGTTGCCTTGGGGTGGAGTTGCGTTGAAGCCGTTTGGTTGACTTAAAAAGTGACAAAGGTTTGAAATGGACCTCGCTCCGGTCAGAGGTATAACACATCCCCATATGTAGGTTGATCTAGCATTTTGAAACCAATTAACGCCAGAACGATCGTTGTGCTTTCGGACGCCCTTAGGTTAAGCCCTCCCGTAAGGAACTCGTGATAAGCTTCTAGAGATTCCCGAAGAAATCGGGCATAACCTCAACATTGGCGAACAAATTGCTTCAAACCAGTTACGAAAGGTTGAGTGGGGAACCTGCTTGATATTTGCTAAGAATATAATGATTATGTCTCAAAATTTGAATAAAGATGAAGTAGAGAGAATAGAGACTGATGTTTATTAGAAATATCTTCAAGGGTTTCATTACGAGCTTCTCTCTACAATCTTAAAGAATTTTTTTGCAAGATAAGCGTATGTTAACAAAACTTTATGCTTTTATCTTAATTTTCGACCTATGTATGGCGAACAAACATATCTGCCCACATACGTACATATTGTTTTATGCATACCTTTAATATTACATATGCGATGAGAAATTAAATATATCTTGCATTAGTAAGTGCAAACGTTATTTGCATCGCCAAGAGTTATCCAGTTTTCATTTAATTGCCTGCGTAAACAATATGTTGATCTGAGTGTATACATAACATGAAGATAAATAAATTTCACTTAAATTTAATTAAAAGCACAACAACAATTATTTTAATAATCATCAATTAAAACATTCGCTATATACATAGACATATAGACACATAGGTATATTTGTGTATATTTTCTTTTTGCTTTTTACTTTTTTTTTTTGCCTCTGAAAATCAAATCTCTCTCCCTCTCTTTTTCTCTGTCGCTCTCGGTCTCTAAAAAGTCGAAATTTAGTAATAGTTTTCAAATGATTAGCACCGATACGAGCTATTTAATGCATCAATAAATATTTACCATAAATTTCATTTTCAAATGCTGCCTTAATCCTCTCTATAAAAACAAGCTTTTATGTATATATCTACATATGCGTGAATTAATTTATATAACTGTTTATGGATAATACATAAAAAAGATAAAGCAAAAAAACAACAAAAACAACAACATATCTGTTTTCTCTATCTGCATCTCTTTTTGCTCTGGTCAAACCATTAAAAAGGAAAAAAAAAGAACAGCAATTTTAACGTTTTTACGTACAAATGTATGCACCTAACATATACATGCATATAACATTGTTTTGTTAACACAATGAAAACTAAAATAAAAATCTCGACAAGACCGAATGCAAACGTAATCTACGAAATGTATAAATACATATATATATGTATATACATAGATATGCATACATAAGTGCATGTATCAGTGTTTGTTTATATGGCGCGCGTAGTGATATATAAAAGCGTGTATGTGATATGAAAATAATAAAAAATAAATACTAAAATTTTTGATTTTTCTTTTTTTTTTTTATTTCCTTTTAGCCATTCGGGAGAGATAGAAATCTATTATTGGGTGGTTGTATAAGTTTTCTCGCTATTTTCTGAGAGAGAGAGATAGATAGATAGACAGATAAATAGAGAGAGAGAGAGAGAGAGAGAGAGAGAGAGAGAGAGAGAGAGAGAGAGAAAGAGAGAGAGAGAAAGAGAGAGAGAGAGAGAAAGAGAGAGAGAGTGAGAGAGAGAGATAGAGAGAGATAGATAGATAGATAGATAAACAGAGAGAGAAAGAGAGAGAGTGAGAGAGAGCTGGCGTAATAGTGACTAGAAGGCGTTGAATAAAATTGCATTTTTTTCATCTCAGGGGATACGAATATATATATCAGCTATACGTTATCCTATTAAAAGTATTTCAAGCCTTTGAGTAGTTTGAGTTCAGCGCAACAAAAATCCATTTCCGGTAGAGTCAGTTTTCCAAATGTTATGCGCGCGAGGATGCTTCTGAATTGTGAAGGGCAATGCAAATAGTAGACAAAGCACAACATTAGTAGCGAACAGAAAATCAAACAACAAAGAACACATTAGAGTCGGGCAAGGCCGACCATTAATTACCCTACACCACATTGTCTAACACAATTAATTATTTTTGTGTGAAATTACTACAAAGAATCATTTCTCACGAAAATTCTTATTAGGCTAGGGTCCCAAAAAGAGGCCGAGATGATCCAAGTTTGATAGAGTTGCTGTTTTTATGTTAAATTATTATTGTGAAGTATTGAATATTATACACGTTTGTTGTATGAACTTTAGTTTTCGTTATATGAGAGGGGGTTCAAAAATTGCCCCAGCCGGTCCAAAGTTTACATACCAATTTAAAAAGCAGGGATACTAATACTTAGCCACTTTTGCGGAGAAATTTTGAGAATTTGCAAAACAAAACTTATGGGGAGTGGTCGAAAAAGTGGACCGATATGAACCATTTTCAATAGTGTTCGTTTTTGGGTCAAAGTAAGGTAGCGTAGAAAATTTCGTCAACGTATCTCAAAAATTGCAATTTGTAGCTTGAACACAAGTTCACATGGACAGGCATCAGACGGACAGACAAGCTTAGGTCAATTCAGATTATGTGTCTGAATCGTGCAGTATTATAAAAGTTGTGTCCATCTTAAGCTCTTCTGTGTGCTACACACGTTTGTACTAACTTAATAACCTATACCACACGTAGGGTGGGGGTAGGGTATAAAAACGTAACGCTTGTGAGCTTGTCGGTATTTACGATAAAATCGACTATCCATCACGCTGTCATTTGTCAGTTGGATATTGTATTGTATGCGTTCGTTCAATCACATGAAATCATGATTGTGGAATGCTGTCGACAACACTTGATTGACACTTCAGCAGAAAGATGAGCGCAATGAATATCCAAACCCGGGATGCTGTGATTTTTCACAACCTTAACCTTCCGTAAAGCCCGCTTACGAAACGTTTAGGAATACATTGGACTGGAATGTGTTTCCCTCCCCCTTCTAAAATATCCATCAGACATTATTCCTTCTAACTAACATTGGTTTTAATCAGCTAATTATTAATTATCCCTATGGGTTTTCGATTTTCATGACGGTATCCAAAAAAATGGGTCCTTTTATCGATGGCCTGAAAAAAAGATTGAGTGAGCTGTGGGCAAGGATTTCACATTTCGGCTGTACGTTAGGAAGACGTAATTTTTCTTCAACTTTTACTGCATACATGCAATAGCTCTTCTCTGTCGCCTAAAATGCCGAAAGCCATGCATCAGAAGAATTCAGTAAATTATATTTTCTCGATTGGTGTAAGGTTTTCTACAAATTGAACACATTCCGTCGGTCAGTGTTCGTTGTTTGTGGCAGGAGTTTCAGAGGAGCAAAAATTGACATAGGAAACTGATAATCTTAGCTGAAGGCTTCTTAAAAGCACTGCACCCATTAGGTAAAGGCTTATAATAGTGTTTATGAGACGGCTCCCATTAAGAATATGTCTTTACATGAAAAAAAGGTATAAAATGAGGTATTCCTACGAATATAAATGAAGAATCGTGTTAGGCTAAGTAGCGTAGGCTTCCACTTGTTATACCTTAAGCCATTTGTAACAGAGGGTGCATTACGTTTGGACCTTGCAACACTTGCATGGATTGAAGACTGACTCACCGACATTCATCGATTCAGAAAGTACTTGTGAAGGATAATAATTGTTCATCGATAAAAACATATTTTTCCGTCCGTCCGCCCGTTCGTTTGCCCGTGGATTATCTGCCTATGTTCATTTATTTTCAACTCACAGGTCCCAATTTTTAAGTTATTTCAACGAACTTTGTTACCCTCCGAAAGCTATTGGAAGTGGTTTGGACGGTTCATTTTTACGAACACCTCTCATACAACGTCTTCTTTCGAAAAAGTCGTTAGAATGCAAAAAATTTGTAATTCTCAAAATTTTACGACAAAAATCACTAAACGACAGTATTTTGGCATATTGATGTGATGGGGTAACTTTTGGACTCTTTTTCCTTATAGCCGCTCCTATGAAATCATGCCAGTGTAAGAAATTTCGTCAAATCTACCAAACATCGCGAGCTTCCCAAGTTGGACACGAAAATACATGGGTGAACCTATGACGGACAGACAGACAGATAGGCTCGGTTGTAAAAGAGGAATGTATTTGAAGTGTGTTACGTTATATCCACCCAAACTGAATATATGCAACACCACCAGCTGTGCAGAACGTAATGTATACGATCGATATTGTTCCAGCAGTGCAGGCGGAGGCTAGTTGATCAACTCGTTTGAATGAACGAGAGTGAAAATAATAGATTTTAGTTTAGTTTTAAGATCGAGCTTTTAACAGATGGACCGACACAGTATATTGCTCAAATCATTTTCAGTATTCCCAATCAAGAAGAAATAATCTTTACAGCTATCATCTTAGGAAAAATCTCTTTTATCGACCAGCAAACGATTAGTGAATCTTATATAAAAGCTGTACAGAATCCTGTTGTGTTGAACACAAAATTCTTCTTCTTGAATTGTATACTAAAATAAGTAAAAAGTTTGTATGGAGGTATGGTCCGTCATTAAATATTCTACACTACTTCGCTTAATGCAGTCACTTATTTAACGACTTTTTGAAATGTGGTGTTATATGGAAAGTGGTCGAAAAAGTGGTTCAATCGGAATCACTTTGAATCCCGTCCGTTCTTGGTACCAAATTTTATCACAATATTTCAAATTTTGCGACTTGTAGGGCAAAAAAAACCAAGTCGAATAGACGGACAGAGGGACAGAAACCTTAAACCGATTCAGAAACTAATTCTGAACATATCGGGATAGCGAAAA
>CCAG010000386.1:0-58835 GCA_001077435.1 Glossina morsitans morsitans | reverse complement strand
AACAACAACAACAACAACAACAACAATATCAACATAGTTTTTGCATTTACATTTCGTAAATAATGACAAAAACGAAAATTAAAACTTGCGTTTACTGATGTCGTGCAATTGATTTCGATACAAACATAAACATAACTTGTAAGCGAATCTAGTCTAGGAAGGTAAAGAGAGATGAGGAAAGAGCGAACAAGATAGACACAGAGGGAGAGAGAGAGAGAGAGGACCTGTCTTGCTTGTTAGATAAATTTGCATTATCCATGAAATCTTTAGGATGTTGGTGGGTTATCTCTGTCTTCTTTTTATACCCATCACTGAAGGATGAGGAGTGTATTCAGTTTGTCAAAGCGTTTGCAACTTCCCAAAAGGAAGCTTCGGACATCCCACAAAGTATATATATTTTTGATCAATATCATATGCTAAATCGATTTAAGCATGTCCACCTATCCTTCCGTCCGTCTGTCCATGCATCCGTCTGTTGTAAACATTCTCCTGGCCGCAAAAATTAAGCTATCCACTTCAAATTTAGCAGACACATTAGAAGTTCTTACACGCAAGTTCGTCACGCCTACTCAATATTATAGTGCATCAAAATTTAATTTTTTTTTCAATACTTTCAGAACCAATCTTCAAAAACCCCATAAAGTATATAAACTCTTGGCCTTTTTTATTTTTTTTTTTTTTTTTTTTTTTTTTATCTGTTCGTCTGTCCATCTGTCTGTCTACGCAACTATGTAGTAGTAGTATGTATGGTGTTGTAGTATCTATGGTAGCGATTTGGAAGTGACTTAAAGTTTTCCAAGGACACGCCTGTGCTGCAAATATTCTTATTTTGTAAATAGAAAAAATCAGCCGCGTCCACTCCATATTATGTAGATTATGACAATTTAGTTCTTCTACCTTTCTTGCCTTTTTTAGGATAACGCTGATGGGTGTAGAAGATTCGATCACGACCGAATATAATTTTCTTACTAGGTTTTTGTTATACACTTTTGATAGTAATTTTGTTTGCAGACAAATTTCTGAAAATTAAACCCTAAGATGTATGTGTATCACGTAATACAAAGAGTCTTATGATGCAAACAATCTGTTTTTTGTTTTGTAAAACTTTACGTGTGTAGTAAAAAGCGGATGTGACAGCTTAGAGACCAGTGTCATATTTACCTGATTTGTACTCTTCTAAAGTGTGACTTAAAAGGTATTAAAGCCTTATATGCACTAACAATAGACACAATTATCTAAATTTAATTAAAAAAAAACATAGGTAAGAAAATGATATAGACTTTTAGATACTCTACACGCCTAATACAGTTATTCACTCGTTTGGCTAGTAAAACATCAAAAGTTTTCCATTAATTTCATGCAAAGGCATACTTTTCATAGTCCGGTTGAATGCAAAAAATAGACCTACGTAGTCCAACTCCGGTAAGGTTGATTTCTATTTACTATTATGAATTAATTTTCCCTATGAAATATTCAAAATTTTACCTTTTTATTGTATAAGGATTCTCTTCTAATAGGAACTGTTACAGGAGAGAGGGTCTTAAAAATTTCCCACGGCAGGTTCAAAGTTTTCATATCTGTTTCATTTAATTTGCCAAAATACTTAATCACTGTTGTCGAAAAATTTGGAAGATTGCCACATTTTGAAAAGAGCGACAATGAGTTTCTTTGACGACCACAAAGATCAAACCTAACCCCATTCGACAATTGTAGGAATGGCCTTCTTCAGCTAGCCTTTTTTGCAACATCTTACATCGGTAGAATATAGTTCCAGTTAAAGATTACAGAATTTAACCGTTACCTTATTTAATGACTAACGAAAGGGGCCATAATTTGATATGACGAATACAGACAACGTCTGTCAACTTCTTTGACGACTATAAAGATCGAACGTAAATTCATTCGATAATCTTTGGGATCGACCATAACCTTATTTACCAATTAGAGAAAAAGACTATCACTAACTTCTCTATGGCAACTACAAAGGTCGAACCTGAGTCAATTTCATGTTTAGAAAGATTAATTGTGGCCTTCTTTGATGAGCACCGACTCAGGTCCTAATCTTATTTGATGAATACAGAGAAAGCGAACCTGAGTTTCTTTGACGACCACAGAGATGAAGCGTTATATCCTTAGGTGGCACTTGCAGTGATTGAAAGTACTTTCATTTTTTCACCAAAGTGATCGGTAATAAGTTCACTTGACGAGAAATTCGTCATGACTTAATTGAAAGACTACAGGGATACGAGGATGATTGTAGCAATCGGCTCTTACCTATAACTTGTAAAGATCTTGTGTATCATATTATTTCATGGCTACAGAAATCGGTCTGACCTATAATCTTATTTGACAAGTACAGAGAGAGCGGGCCTGAGTTTCTTTAATGATCACAGAGATCGAGCATTATCTCCTTAGGTGACTACTTGCAGTGATTGAAAATACTTCCATTTTTTCATCAAAGTGATCGGTAATAAGTTCACTTGACGCTAACGTGTAAATTCTTTATGACTTCATTGAACGACTACAGGGGTACAGAGATGATTATAGCAATCGGCTCTTACCTGTAACGTGTAAAGACCTTTATTTGACGAGTACAGAGAGAGCGAGCCTTAGTTTCTTTGACTGCCACAGAGATTGAGGTTTGTTTCCTTAGGTGGCTACTTGCGTGAATCGAACGTACTTTAATTTTTTCCGTCAAAGTGATCGGTAAAAAGTTCACTTGACGAGTAAATTCTTCATGACTTCATTGAACGACTACAGAGGTGCGGAGATCATTATAGCAATCGGCTCTTACCTACAACAAGCTTGTATATCATATCATTTCAAGGCTACAGAAAGCGATCTAACTTCATTTTTGACGAATGCTCGAGCATAAGGTTAATAATGTAATTTTCCATCAAGTTTCTTAAGACGTTAATGAAAACTGGTGTAATATCCGCTAATGCATATTTGATTCGAATATTTTTTATTTATTTATTTTTTTTGAATACATTATTGCATGCATAATTTGTTTTGTACAAATCCAACAAATATTATTTATTTAATCTTAAAATTTACGATCAAAAATGTTAAATTGATGCTTACCCGACTTAGGAGAGAGCATATTTTATAAAATATGAAATCTTTTGCCATTTAATAAATTTCTATGTATTTGTTGGCAAAAGTATATATATATATATATATATATAAGTATATATATTATGTGAATAAAATTTTAAATAATCGCACATAAGCTGATGAAAATCCGGGTATATTAAAAATTCTATTTCACACATCTACACATAAGAATACATACAGATAGATGTATACATAGAATGGCAGACAAATTTTTAAGCTTGAAAATAAGAAAGAAAAAAAAGAAAAGAAAAGGAAAATGAAATCCTTGACTATGTTCTGCTTTTTATCCTTTTTTTTTTCTACTTTATTCGGGTTTTTCCTTTCTAAACACAGTAACCATGTGTTAGTTATTGCCGAGGGTTGAATTATTGAAGAAAAATTTGCTTCTTTTCTTTTTTTTTTCTTTTTTCAATATCTTACAGCAATAAAAGAGAAGAATAAGAAAAAAAAAAAAGAAAATAATCTTATGAAAAAAGAAAATGTAAAGTAAGATTTTGAAGGCAGAGAAAAAAACAATCATACCGAAGAATATTAAAAGATCGATTTTTATGTCATTGACAAAAGGTGACAATAACTGTGCATACGTTTTGAGGTGCACACACTCAATAGGTATTTTCGATAAATGTTAACCGTATATGTACATACAAACATACATACACACATACCCATACATAATGTGTATATGTATACGCGCATGCACGCGTAAATGTGAATAATTTTAGAGGATAAAAGATTTTTTTTTAAGGTGAAGATAAACAGTTTTAATACCCATCCGAAGGATGAGAGGTGTACTCATTTTGACAAAACGTTTGCAACGCCCAAGAGTAAGTTTCAGACATCCGACAAAGTATATGTATTCCGGATTAGCATCAAATCCTAAATTGATTTAAGCATGTCCGTCTGTCCGTCTGCCTGCTTGTGTTGAACGTTTCCTGGCCAAAAACCATTAAGCTATCGACTTCAAATTTGGCAGAAACATTGAAAGTTCTTGCACGTTGGTTGGTACTGAAAATCGGCCAAATCGGTGGAAGGACACGCCCGCAGCACCGCTCTGTTTTTCAAAAGAAATGAAAAATTGGCTTTTTGCTCGTTACTCATAAACCATAGCATATAAATGTACAAAAATTTTAATGCATATTCTATGGGCGATGCTGCAGAGTTTGTGCACAAAAATGGAAAAAATAGACCACGCCTATCCAATCTTATAATGGATCAAAATTGAACTATTTTCTCAATACCGCTATAACGCGTAGAAACAAGCTTCGAAAACCCCACAAAGTACAAAAATTCTTAGCCAATTTCAAACCTTGAATGCATCTAAACATGTCCGCCTGTTCGTGTGTCCATGTGTCTGTTTGCGCAACTTTATTGTGTTTGTGGTAAGGAATTCCCCTTTAGCGCAAATGAAGATATCGCCTATAAATTTGCAAAAAAATTTGAAATTAATTTAAATTTTTCAATTGACACACCTACAAAGCCCACATGCGTCTACGACAAAAACTTTTATTTTGAAAATAGAAGAAATCAACTGCACCCGCTCCATATTACAGAGCATGAGAATTTTGTTCTTCTACTTGTTTTGCCTTTTTTTTTGCGGTAAACGGTGATGGGTATAAAAGAGTCGATCCCGACCGAATTTAATTTTCTTACTTTTCTTTTTTTTCTACTTTTGTACTGACACTAAGCTACACTGAAGCATTTTGCTGGTAAAAGCACGTACGTTAAGTCAAGTCGTGAGGTGTTGAGGAAAAAAAGGGGAGGTAAATAAGGTGTTCAATACCGTTACACCTTCAGTTTTGCTTATGTGTATGTATACTACATCTATGCACATACATATCTATTTTGTTGACATCCTGTAAATTATCTCTACTATTGTTGTTGTTATTGTTGCTGTTGTTTTCTGCTCACTGATGACAGCCTGCATAAATTTTCATACATACATATATATATATGTATTTTTTTTTTTTCTTTCTTTTCCTAAGTACAAGGACGACCTTTTCTTTGTTCTTTTCTTTCTAGTTATTGATAGAAATTTACGCCAATGTTTTTAAGTACTATGCTGCTGATGTTGATGATGACACTTGCTGTTGTCACGGCTGTTCTTGTTTTCTTTTTGTTAATAACATTAAATGACGACTGCATTATGAAAATATTGAATGACAGACTGAATGAAATCAAGATTAGAATGAGATAAATGGCGAAATATTTGATGCGGTAGCTTTCTATTGTTGCTTGGCGTTGAAACAAAAGATGTGTGGGTATAAATAGGAAAATTAAAAAAAAAAAAAATTTATATTTGAATAATTTTTAAGGCAACATGTCGCTCTCGAATGATTAAAGCAAAGTTGCCTATGTATGACTTTTTGGCATAATAAACATTCGTCAGATGCTTGAAGCTGGTTTTCACTCGCACACGTGTCAAATACGAGGAGTAGCGTAAATAATGAATTTTCTAATTCCAATATTTTCATTGACCAAAAAATTAAGAGACGGCACAATAAAATCGGTGAATCCGAATTCAATCCTCAGTGCCTTATTTTAATGGCGATTGCTGTATGGTCGTAGCTCAAGAGAAGATATAAAACTTGCCAATCCCGACTCATGTGCCATCCTCTCTCCATTCCTTTCTCTCCCTCAATGCAAATAAGGTCGATAAATTAGTCAGATCCGAATCATTTTGAACAGCGTTCGTTCTTGGATCAAAACATGGCGTTGTACTAAATTTCATTAAAATATTTCAAAAATTGCCATCTATAGGTTAAAGATAAGAGAAAACAACAGAGATGAGACAGACGGTTAGAAAAGCTTAGTTAGATTCAGAATATGATTATACATCTAATCGATTGTCTTAATCTATCTCAATTGCTTGTGGATGTTACATATACCCGCAGAAACTTAACGTACCATTGCGCCACAAATATAGAAACGGTGTCAAGAAAGCGCAAGGATTTAATTTGAGACAGACGGTTAGAAAAGCTTAGTTAAATTCAGAAAATGATTCTCAATCGATAATCGGTTGTCGATAAATGGTGGATCTATCTCATGTCCTTCTGAATGTTACATATATCGGGACACTCTTAACATATCATGGCACCACAAATACAAAAACCGGGTCAAGAAGCCGTAAGGATTTAATTCTGCAGCCGTTGAATAAGATTGTCTCAGATCTTCATTGTCTTTAAAAACGAGGTTATGTATGATTTCTATAGCTGTCCAATGAGTTTTATATTAAACACAAATCAAGTTATGTCGAAGTTGTGTAAATCGACAAACATCGATCGAAATCGATTAAAGAGTTCAGATTTTAATACCTAACCAATCAGACTGGAGGTAACGTTGGCAGCCTGTTTTTGCGCTTGAAAACAATTCAATAAATTTATAGCGTGAAATGTTCCGAATGTTCGATGTTTGCAATATTGATACGATTGTTTGTAGAAGCAATCAGCTGCAGACAGACAGACAGACAGGTAGACAGCACGTTGAAAATCGAAATTTCTACATTGAAATTTCGTAAACCACTTCCGTCCTACACATTCTCTTATGACAGTAGCTGCGTACACGTCACTTATGTTTTTATAAATTTGGGATAAGTTTGTATAGCTTCCCGAATAATAAACGGAGTATCATAATTTTTAGATTTCACTTAAAGCATGAGTCTCGGTAGAGTTGCCAAATTACTCTAAAAGGTGCATAACCAACCAAAAAGAAAAAACCCCTAAACATTTATCGGGATATTCACAATGCGGTTAAGTACGAGTGTAACATTTTTGATTTGTTTAGAGACTTTCAAAGCACCTTTTTATGGGAGCAATCAGTTCCCGATTAACTTTGCTCTTAAAAAATATATTTTTTTAAATTCTATTTGAAACTTTAATAATATCTACACAGATAAGAACGCATTGAAGGCATGAAGGGTCAAACGCGTATAGAGGATTTCCATCCCTTATGTCTATGTATTACAATATATAACAAACTCAATATAAGCGCTCTTTGTTTCTTTTCCTTTTTGGATAAAAACAAAAACAAAAAAAGAATCAATTAGGATTATGCTCGAGAAGAGTGTATTCCATCAAATTTGAAAAGTTTCGCCGCTATTGAATGTGTCTGCGTGTATGCGTTCAAAGCAAATGTCTACTGGCCATGCTAAGCATCAAAGTTGCTTGCTATGAGGGCGTCCGGGTTGAAAGCAAAAAGTGTGTGGAAAAATTCCAACCAAAGATTCTTAGAGTAAAGCCAACAAGAGAGCTTATGAGATATAAAAATTGATTAATATTTTCCTTTAAATAGAGTCTTTCTTCGAAACGCTTATAATTTTAATTATCGTTTTTTGTGGTTTCGGCTCTTCTTCTTCGCTTTTTTTGGCAATAAGCAATAAGTTTGAAGATTCTACCACAAATTTGTATATATATATATTTATATATATATACATATTCGTTGCACATCAATTCAAGCGCATATAAAAAATGAAAATATTTAATCTTTTAAGTAAGTTCTCTGATCTAAATTTAATTATAAGCAAAGAGAATTTGAAAATGTTTAAATATCTAATTATAGGTGGAAAGTAGGCTACTGCGTCTTTGCGTTTATTATTTTGTGATTTCGAAAGTCAAGTTTATTTAATCTATTCAAGTTTGTGAAAAAGTCCCAAGTACGCCTTTTTGAGGTTATGTTCGGTTTTAATGTTACGCTTCCTTCTGATTCTTTGGTTGAGATTATGTAAGATCTCAATCCGATTTTAATATTGCATTAATGTGTCATCTTAATGGTGATATTATGGGTGGACCTTATCATCATTTTATTTAATTCTCAACTTTCCCTTTATCTTCAATTTTAATATTGAGGTTATGTTCCCATATAAGTTCGTGTATAATGCCAGCCCTACATGTATCTTAACGGTTATAGATAATTTCAAGTATGACCTTATTTCTGATCCTAAGCCGGGATTACGTAGAATTTCAGTCAGTATGTCTCGTTGAAATTATCGTTCGACCTGAACGTATGACTTCAATTCTGAAAACTCCTCTCTTTCAAGGGGGTCTTTTAAGTTTTGGGAACACATATAACTGGCAGAGGTCCAAGGCCGGTGAATACGGTGACTGAGCCACGATTGCGGTGTTCTTTTCGGTCGAAAATTCCCATTTTTTTTTTTAAACACACTTGGTATGTTTATCAACCATCAGCCATTAATCATCAGTCATCAATCATCAGACAAATAAATTCTAAAACTAAAGATTTAAAGCACTCGCATCTAAGGCTACCGGCTTTATAACAAACTGTACCGCGCTTGAGATTCGAACGCACGACCATGGAGTTGCTAGTCGAGAGTCAATAATAACTTTATATATGATGTCAAAATTGTCTTAGACCTCGAACGGATGAGTTTCGATCCCAATGTTAACGTTGCTTTGAGTTCTGATCTTAACGTGTTAGTTATTTCAGTTCTCAACTGTAAAGTTATGTCCGATTTTACATATGATCTAAGTAGAGAGTCTATTGGCGAAACGTACCGATGTTGGGAATGTATCCGACCTCAAGGGTATACCTGAAATTGCTTAATAACTAAAACAAATGAAAACGAAGTGAACTTGAAAGACAGACAGACGTATCGCATCGGTGTAAAGGCATACATCCATTTTGATATTGAAGAGAGCGAAAGTGAACGCACTATAGAGAGTGTATATTTTCTTCAATAGCATGTCTAATGTTTTTTGGCTGACCTTTGGGTTTTTCACAAAGTAATTTTTCACTTACCTATGGGATGTCTGTCTACACGATTTAGTTAAAGAGTAAATTTTGCGTTAAATAAAAGATTATTAAGTAGGAACAAAAGCCCCTTTAGATACATGTGTGTGTTTATGTGAAAAGGATATCGTCAGAGACGTTTATGAACCGAATATATTTTTAATTTACGGAAAAAGCACAAAATTTATATTAAAACATAAGATGGCTAAGGCTTGTTTTAATAGATGCATTGGCGCAGGATAACTTTATCCTCCGGTGAATTGCATAATGTGCATAAATAATTTTTTTATAGCACGATTTAAAGATAATGAACAGAATTTACTAAGCCAAGCAAACATTAGTAGAAATATAAATTGTTTTATGTTTCGGGTAATTTTGCTTGAAATGCTTGCACAAAATGCCTGCAAGTCAAGCACAGTATAGAATATAACCGCATGCAAACATATTTAACACAATTGCATTATAAAACTGAATTATTCAGGAATACGTAGACAAGAACAAGAACAAGAAGACGAAGAA
The DNA here is from genome assembly GCA_001077435.1 of Glossina morsitans morsitans. Lineage (NCBI taxonomy): Eukaryota > Metazoa > Arthropoda > Insecta > Diptera > Glossinidae > Glossina > Glossina morsitans. Next base: position 49,457 of record CCAG010000386.1, on the reverse strand, counting down.
GAAGAACCAAATACATTACAACAATGTTTACGTAACAAACAAAATACATACATACAAATATACATAGAAAATATGCATAGCATACCGAAGAAGTTCATGTACATCTGTAAATGTAATGTGGTCATATAAAGCAGCAGCAGCAGCAGCAGCAGCACAGTATTTGCAAAAAAAAAAAAAAATGAAAATAATTCTTTAAGGATAATTTTCTTACAAACAAACAAAGTTTCTGTAAATAAATGCGAATAAATAAAAATAAATGTCTTTATGTATTTGTGTGGAAATAAAATTCTACCTTTTTACCGATTTATTGCGTCTACGTATAATTGCGTAGATAATCGTGGATAGTTGTCATCTACAGTTACAGTTACCTTTACCTCTAGCCATATATGAAACACTATCCAGGGTCGTTGAAAAACTACGGGATATAATTTAAACATATTCGTGACATAATTCTTAGCTTAGGTCGGATACGACCATCACTTGCAGTGACCATAGAGATCGAACATACAACTCGATTGGGTATTTTGTGGGACATAGTGTGCAAAATGTGATTTTAGTTGAAAGTTTGGAATATCTTGGGAGTCAGCGACTTTTATAGGAAGAAATGATAAGGAAATGGGAAATGGGAGTACGCATAACGATGGCTTTGACCTTCCTCTGAATAGTTTTCCCTTAATATTATCGATTTATTCCCTGTACGCCGACACTAATCATGGAGCGCTCTAAATTTTTCTTCTTCTTCCAAATTCATTAGTAGTTAACATCAAACAGATCTAGTTGGATTTTTTGAAATTTGGTATATTAGCGAAAAATGGATATGGGAGAACACGCAAATTTTAGGACTCTATAGCGGCCAAACTAAAAAATCTCACCTATATTAACCTATACCACGTGAATCTAAGCAAGAAGAACTGCTAGAAGAAAAATGGCGTCGAACACCCAAAAAAATGAAACAAAACCAATAATAAATTAAGAGATCCCATTTCTTTCGTTTCTTTTAAAAAATTTTATGTAGTGTCGTGATTACCGTTTTCACGAAGTAAACTCTACCCCTCTCTTACTCGCTCAGTAAATATAAAATATAAGAAACCAAATTTCAAGAATGCTTGTCCTTTTGGTACTTGGAGAGAATATCCCAAACGAAAGTATGTATTTTTTTCTAGCTAAGAAAACATCATAAATTGTGCGAGAGTGTGAGTGCGGAAGTTTAATCAATCTATGCTCTTATCCACCTGCATGATCGTTTAGACGTATCTGCGTTATTTACGCGCCTACATGAACGCTCCTCAATTCTTCGTTCCTTTAATGTTTGAACGGCAAACGCTCCAATGATTTTGTCTTTCTTTTGGTCGTAGGTTCATAGAGAGCATAGTCTCCAACTTCGCGTACGTAATCTTTGCGGTTACATGGTCTTACTATTTTTGACAGAAACGCGGGCTTTGCTTCTTCTTTCACAATCACAACACAAATATTACAGAGAGGATTAGATTCAACTTTATACCTGTATAGATTTGCAGAATTTCTTTTTCTTTGCGATGTTATATCAAGGCTTTGACAAACTTCGGCATGCATTTGTATGACCATTCGGGAACATAACCATGTCATCGATTAAACAACTTTTTGAATTTAGATTTGAGGTTGAAGTTGTCACCAAACCGAATCACTTTTTAAGTGAGTTGTTATTGATCGTTTAGCAATAGCAAAAAACAAGGCTTGAAGAAAAATCGTAAGGAAAGTGCGGACAGAAACCTTATACAATACCAAAAACCTAGAGTTTACTTGCAATAGGTCCTATTGACAGAATTGTTTGTAACGGGATACTATGGTACATTTCAAGAATCAACTCAAGTACTGCCCATAACTTGCCATATGAAAGCAAGTGATCACTTAGAAGTGCACCGTATAGGCGGTTTTTTTTGTTGTACCTTACATGATTTGCGGTATAAGGATGCAGATATATATGTTACAGAAGTTGTTGAGATCGATCCGCTTTTATTATACCGATCGATTTAGAATCATTTTTTGAATCGATTAAATTTTGTCTGTCCATCTGTCCATCTGTTGGCCAGGTTCATCGTGTTTCAGCTACAGCACACAATTTTTTTGGATATTTTAATGAAATTTGGCACACACATGTGTTTTGGCCCAAGGACGAATGCTGTTGAAAATGGTTCGTGCCGGATGACTTTTGCGATCACTTCCAAAATAACGACTTATTTTGAAAAGTCTTTATATGAATACTTGTAGGAAGACATATGTCTTTTAATGGCGGGACGGAGTCCACGATAGTGTTTCTATTTGTTTTTCCTATCAGAACAAAGTAAAACCACAAATCTTAATTAAAGTTCTTACATCTGGTATAGTTCGGAGCTTACACATTACGCTTATCATCTGAAAGAAAATTTGAAGCTTGAAAAAGTTAGAAGTTCTTTATTTTGAACATTTAGAAGAAATGTTTGAAACAAAGTTCTCGAAAGGTTGGCCGAAAGTCATTGAGTATGCAAAGGGAAAAAATTTGGGTAGCTTAGCATTTTTATCCTCGTTGGTAAATATTTTCGTTTTGAAATTATGCATAGACGCAATAAATACATAGTTCTTAATATGAACATATACATACGTTAAATACAACATTTATTTAAAAGACAAACACGCACATAAAACATTTATCTTTGGTTTCGGTTAAATGTCCATAACGCCGTCGTTGCCTATGTTCAGGGCGTTTAAGTGTTTGTTTATGCCTTTGTATGCAATGTTCATAAAACGGAAATATAATATATAATGAAATAACATCATCATCCTCTTTGTTATTGTAAATATCCTTAAAAGGATGCGTTTGAGTGTGTATGTGTGTGTGTGTGTGTGTGTGTACATAAAAATAAATAAATGTTCATTTTATTCTTGGTTAGGACTTAAGAGAACGATTTAATTTCTTATTTTTGTTTATTTATTCAGTCATTTATTTATTTATTTTTCCTCAGAATTTCAAACCATTTTTGCACTCATTGTATTATTGTTCTACTGAAGGACAAATACATACACACGCACACTCACACACACATACACACGCGCGCGCACATTCAGCCATAAGACATGCTTAACACGGAAACAAGGAAACAATGTCTTCAATAAATAGTCGTGTTTATGCAGATGCATGTGCATATGTGTTAGTAATAGCTAGAATGCGATTCTAACGGCTAGTTATACATCTTTATTTAAGCGCATAAAAAATAATATTTCATTCAGTTCTATATAATTCTTACAAGTTGGCACCAAAAATATGCAGTAATCGCCCACGCAACACTATTTCAATGATTCTTTGTATAGATATATCTTAGGGCGTAAGAGTTGGATTAATATGGTGTGCGAATTAAAATTGTATTAAAATTAATTACCATCTGATATGAGTTTTATAAATCGATTGATGACAGAGATTGCAATGAGGTCAGATCTATATCTCTGTGTGTTGACGTCTGCACCTGGCATGAGCCTTAACCAGACGGGTTGCCTACAACCATTGGCAATCAATTTAGTTGATTGAGGACCCCTCAGGGAGAGAGACAATCCCTATTGAAGGGGGCCTTGCTACCCTGAGGTCCCGCATTAGAAATTTGGGGCCAAATTCTCGTTTAGGGGTTTAAGTCGAGGCCTATCTAAGCACCTCTTAGATAGCTCGCCGCGAAACTTTTGGGCAATCACAGCCACTACTAATACTCCCCGAAGGGACGTGCCCAGCAGTCAGGCAAGAAGGCATTCGTCTGGCATTCCGATGGGTAGTGTGCATCTTTCTGCCGGAGCAATCCTACTTTGGGCAACCTGATCCCTTTAACTTCTTGGTTTATTGTTCAAGCAAGAAATTACACCAAGCTATACAGCTTTGGGTGCTCTCATACTGTACGCATATAGCACTTGCCTTTGGACTATCCACACGTCCCGGTAGGCCAATCTATTCACTATCCTTTCTCAAGGAAAGTAATGCTTCCAAGGTTGTCGTCGCACAGCACACCCACCCAGTTGTGCAATGAGGTCAGAAAAAGAAAACAGGCTAACGAAAATCGTAAGCTACTCAGAGAGTTTATTTGTCGGTATTGTTGTTACGACCGATTTCTGTGGTCGACCAATGAAGTTACTTCTCTTTGTAATCATCAGAAAGGAGGTTACATCTAATATCTATAGTGGCTACATCTTTGCCATCATCGAATATCGTGATTTCAAATCACGATTTTCATAAACGACAAATGTGTGATGTATATAAGGTTATGTCTGAGCTCCATAGTTATATCACAAATGAGGTTATGTCTGATCTCTGTAAAAGACAAATGAGGTTATGCTTGATGTATATAATTATATTAAAAATGAGGTTATGTCTGGTCTCTATAGTTACTTTACAAATGAGGTTAAGTCTGATCTCTATTGTTGCATCGCAAATGAGGTTATGTATGATATATATAATTACATCGCAAATGAGATTATGTCGGATCTCTAAAGTTACGTTCCAAATGAGGTATGTCTGATCTCTATAGTTATCTCGTAAATGAGGTTAAGTATGATCTCTGTAAAAGACAAATGGAGTTATGTCTGATGTATATAATTACATTACAAACGGATTTAAATCTGATCTCTATAGTTACATCGCCAATGAGGTTATGTATGATCTCTATAAGAGTCCAATGGCGTTATATCTGATCTCTATAGTTATATCGCAATAGAGGTTATGTCTGATTTTTCCAATTGTCGAGTAGAGTTATGTCAAATCTTTAGACTTGTTGCAAATAAGATGAAGTCTGATCTATGTAGCTGTTACAGACATGACGTTATATCCGATTTCTGCAGTTGTAATGAGATTTTTGTAGCAGGTACACCCATGAGATTATGCTTAATTTTTGTAGCCGACGAGTGAGGTTATATTCAATTTCTGTATTCTTCACAGAGGAATTTACCTCCGACTTATGCAGTCCTTACACAAATGAGGTTACGACTAACTTTTGCAATCGTCCAGTAAGCCCTCAATCTAACGTCACCAACAATGTTATTATGATATCGGTAGTTGTAACCTAAATAAGATTATCTTGGATCTCTGTAACTGTCGAAAGAAGTTATCGTAAATTCCTGCAGTCCTTACAAACCAAGTTAACTCTGATCGAAGTAATTGTCACACAAATGAGGCTATGTTCGATTGCTGTAATTGTCATAGCAATTCGGTGATGACCGATCCCAGGAGTTCTCTTCAACTAAAATCGTGCCTATTCTCTGTAGGAATTGCGTAAATGAGGTTCTGTGCGATTTATGTAAGGGCCGAATGAGATTTTCTTAGGTTTTTGTGGCGGCTGTATGAGGTTTTCTTAAACCTGTGCATTCATCACAAACAAGGTTACAACTGCTGATGGTGCAGAATTGAGACTTCGTCCTGTCTGTGTGATCGTCGAATGTCGATCGAACTCGATTGAAGCGCGGTGCGATTTGTACTACTTCGGTAACAAACCACACAAAAATAGTGAAAACGCAAATGATTTTCAAATGATGGTCTAAGAAAACGAGATTACCTCTGAGACCTGTAAGTAAGTATTATAAGGACCTTCAGGCGCAATATGCAATTTTTTTGAGAAAGAGAGGGAAGATATAGTTCTTGTCGGTAATAGTCACTTTTGGGGTGCGCTACATTGAAAAAAATTTTTGTTTGGTGTGTCATTCTTTTTTTGCGGGATGAGACACGCCTTTTTTTGGGTTTGGGGGGGGGGGGGCGGAAGGCGTGGTTTGTCCTATACGAAGGGGTGAATCACGCCTTTTTTGGCGTTCGCGCTCACCCGAAGGCACCCGAAGACGTCCCGAATGGCATTCGTGAGAGTTTTTTGAACCCGGGGGTCCGAGATGGATGTTCGTGTTGGTATTTTCGAGGATGTTGTTGGGCTGTTGTTGCAAACCTATGTTGGAAACGAAGTATACCCTACCCTGATATGTAGTTAATTGTGCTGAGCCTTATGCATTTCGAGGCACTTGACTTGACTTAAGTTTAATTGATTTTATTAAAGTACTAAGCGATTGGCAGTAAGAGAGACGAGCATTTTGCAATTTTGGCGAAATTATATTAAGAGCAAGTAAGCTTTTCTTCCTTTATGATTTCTTCTTTTTTATATAATTTTTTTTTTTAATTGTTTTTTTTTCATACACGTTGTGGAAAGAAATTTTTAACTCACAAAATCATTGCATTTAAAGAACAAATCTTTACAAAGATTATTTCGGATAGCATGGCAAAGTCTATCTAATGTTAATGCGAGCATGTATGATGTCTTGAGTTTGACGATGTGCTAAGTCTCGGTTTATGCTTCGCAAATAAAATTTCAAATATGTTAAAAGATTTTCTGTTTATCTCTGCACTTTCTGAAAAACATACACGTTCCTAATCTCTAATGATTCCCACTTAAATATGTGCATTTTCAAAAGCTTTCACTTAAAGAAAAAAATATATCCAAGCAAAAGTAAATAAAATAAAATACTAGCATGTTTTTAGACGCCATCCATTTTAATGTTTCTTTTTTTTTTTTTTTTTTTTGTGTAATTGAACATCTGTGAGAATATCTGTCGGATGATTAGAATCTTTACGGAGATTTAATAAATTTTTTTAACACATTATTACAAAAATGTTTCATGGTGAATGTTGATGGATACTTTTCATGCAGTAGTAGAATATGTCACATGAATATGTGTGCGTCTTATACCAAATTAAAAGTGAGCTTTTTGTGGACCTTCACTTTAAAAAAAATTGATCTTGCTTCGTAACGTATATAAAAAGTCGAGATATTTCTTAAAAATAAACAAATGGGATACGGCTCACTATTGAATACTCCACATGATTTCGCTCGACACAGTTATCCCACATGAAGATTATTCAAAATAAAACCTGTGCTCCGATCCGGATCATTTTTAATAGTGGTCGTCCTTGGGCCAAAACATGTCGATTTACCAGATTTTATTAAAATACTTCGAAAGTTTCTGTCAATATAAAAGCAAGACGGACTGATGGACAGACAAGCTTAGATCGATTCAGAAAGTGTGGGTATATTAAAGGTTGATTTATCTCACGTCCTCTGGCTTGCATACATTCGCACAAACTTAGTATGTCTTTGCCCCACAGGTAAAATGCACACTTTCGAAAAGATGAAAAGTTTTTTCCAAGAAAAAAAAAATTTGGAAGGGATTTCAACAATTTTGCTTTTAAAAGTTTTCTCCCCAATCGGCTAAGCACTATCGATCCGTCCGTTAGGAAAAATCACAGGAATGAAAGGTTGAATTTGTTTCGACAAAGCAAGAAAACATTTATCGATATCGGTGATCTTTGCGCAGTTCAACTAGTCTTGACGAACCTGCGAGATAAAAAAAAAAGTCCCGAAATTACAAATCCATATATGTATCGCTCAGAAGAAAGTTCATATCGGAGCTTATTTGTGAAGTTCTTTTTCCAAAGATTTACATATCTAATTCACTTCCGATCCTGGAGTCATTGTCATGCAATACCTGAAAGCTGATCATATTTGAGAAAGCTTTAAGAAAGCACTCTCCTCGTGCCGATATCGATAAATGCTTTTAAGTTAAAGGTGAAGTGAATTGAAGTTTTAGTTGAAGTTGAGCTGCAACAGTTCGAGGAGATAAAAGTGTTTTTCCATAAGTCATCACAAGTGAAGCAGTACTGTGAAGAATTTCTCTTCTCTCTCTTCTGATCTGTGTTTCCAAATTATTTGTCACTTTTCAAGAATCAAATAAAAACCAAAAAATATCGATCACTACACCATGTTAACCCACAAGGGTTTTACTTCCCTATAACCATAACCTCAACTTTACGGAATGAATGGAAAGCATATCGATACTCTGTAGTGAAATATTAGCGGACTAATACCAAGTCGGGTTATTCTTCACAAGTACTTGTATCGTTCTCTTACCATAGTCAAGTCGTGATAAATATTTGGCGTTATACGTCACTCTTCAGCATTCAAGAGAAAGACCAGAAAAGCGTCCAGCTACACTCTTCGCTTTATATGATAGTTGTAGGATGATTGCAAGGGTCGGTTATAATCTCAATATCCACACAACAAATCTCACAAAACATTCATGTAAGAAACGAAACAGTAAACCGGAGCAATCTTCTTTACAAACTTATATAACAATATGTGAGAGATTTTCATTATATAACTACGGTGTGTTCTTGCTTACACAAGTTTCGTTTGATAAAAAAAAAACTTCATTTATTTGGACAAATTTATGCAAAAAAATATTGCATAAGCATTCAATTTGTTTTCTTTGTTCGGATCATTTACTCACCTCCTGTAAGGAAATGCAAGTGTTGTTCAGTTTTATGCGATTTTTTTTAGTATTCCCATAATAAGCGATTAAAATAGGTGGACGGAGGGACGTGCATGCTTATATTCATCTGATCTATTTTATGTTCTTGTGTTATAAACATTATCAGTGAGTTAATATCGACCCATTCGAGCCTCTTTTGGAGAGATAATTAATAAGAAAGTAAAAGAAAAAGCAGTAATTGATTGCATTTTCAAATCGAAAATTTATTAAAGAGCAATACTTGACAATTCAGACGACATACATGCATAAGTAGCATGACAATGATGTTTATTATCAATGTGTTTTTTGCACATGCATGGGCCTATGCATTCATATGCATAAGCCTGAATGTGCATGTAATTATGTGTGCTTTTGGATTCATTTTTCCCTGAAATCTTTTTGATACACTCGCACAATCACGTTTGTGTGTGTGTATGTATGAATGCAGTTTTCCAGTGAATTACAAAATATAATGCCCACTGTTGCATGTGCTCTATGAATGTGTGCGTGCATGTTCGTGTGTGTGTATGCATTATTATGTGGTATGATGTAGTGTCGTCGTATGCTGCGTTTTGTTCTATTAAAAGCAATAAAGCAACATTTCCATCAGTCTCATCGTCATCATCATCATCATCATCATTATTATTATTATTCTCGTCATCGTGATGGTTTTGTTTTTTTTTTGTGTTTTTGTTTTTCTTTCTGTTTTTTTTTTGTTTTTGTTTTTGTCGTTACCAGCATTTTGCCAGTATGAAAATGATGTCAAGTTTTGGCCTTCAGTCCTAACACATACAAGCGTACACGTGCTTTGAATAACTGAATGAATGGTTGTAAAGTAATTGAACCATACACTTACATACTATACATAAACATACATACGCACATATAAACTTGCATATAAACATTGCACCATTACCATATATAACCAATAATACAAGAAAATAACAAAAAAAAAAAAAAACAAAAAAAAAATATCATGCGAGTGTATAAACCAAATATAGCATCAAATCTTTTGAAATCCCTACGTCTGGCTCATGTTATTATTGTTGTTGATAGTGTCCTTAACTAAGTACAGTGAGTGTTGCGTTGTGTGTGGTGTTATGACTTGAACGAAATTTTTTTTGTTTTTTTTTTTTTTTTTTGGGGGCATTTAATACTTAAAATACATCATTTTGTAGGATATTTTTTTTTTGTTTCTCTTTTTTTTTAATGAAAGAAGCAAGTAGAAGAAGAGGAAGAAGAAGAAGCAAATGCAATTTGGCGGTATTCGTTGCCTTATATATAACACTTTGTTGCATTGCATTTACATTTGTGATGGTAGTATAGCGCCTGCGATTCTTGGCATTAGTTATAATCATGGATAGGTATATATATATATATATATGTGTGTGTGTATGTGTGTGTGTGTGTGCGTGTGTCTGTACATGTATATATGTATGGAATGTATATGTACGTACGTGTGTTTCTTAGCTTGTCATAATTTTAGATAATTACAGTTCTTTTCTTAGTTCTCCCCCCCGTTCGTCATCACCTCCTTCTCGCCGCCTTCATAATTACGCTTCTTTTCTATTGTATTTTGTAAGTTAATCCTTATTCCGTTTTTCGTAAAATTCTTTAGATTTGCCAGTACAACGGCTACTACTACTACTACTTTATGAGTGCGGGTGTAGTTGAGGCTTTCTATTCTTTTTGTTTTGTTTTTTTTTTTGCTTTTTTTTCTTTTTTAATACATATTTAAAAAACAATCTTATGATTGATGTCTTCTGCTTTGAATTTTTATGCAGTAACCGGTTCAAAATAGTTTCGCCTTTCCTTTTACACTCTTGGACATCATCCAAAATATAAATATTGAAATTACTTTCGTTACTTGTTTGTGTGTTAGTTAGTTTTCAGTGTTTTCTTCTTATTGCTGCGCTTGTTGTTGTTATTCTCTTATTGTTTTCCGCAAGCAACTTATACTAGAGATAAGTGAATTTAAAGAAAAAGTTCACTTATTATTCTCATTTTGAAGGCATTATCTAATTAATTTCATGCACGCATACATGCACGCGCGCGCGCGCGCAAGCCCACAAATGCACACACATACACACACACATGTACATACATTTCTTACTTACAAACAAAAATTATAATTTATTGCCATGAGCTAGCTGATGAGAAAAAGAAGAAGAATAACAAAAAAAAAAAAATTAAGAAAATTAGTTTTTACCCTTTGAGTATAAAATGCTGGCGGTTTCAGCAGGGAAATCGTTTCGTTTCTGGTAACGGCAATAATCAATCAATCTTGTTATACTTAAAAATTCTTAATTGCGTTTTATTTAAAATACAATTATTATCTAAAGTAATTAGGTTTTAGTTACGGTTCTCTTAAAGAAGTGCATGAATGCCCGAGGGATCTTCAAGGAGCCCAAAAAAATTGTTTAATAAATAAATAAAAACCAAGTAAGAACATTATAGTCGGGCAAGGCCGACCATTAAATGCCGTACACCACATTTTCCAACAAGGGATACTTTTCATGAGCGTACTTATGGGGAAGCGGAGCCCAAAATGCAACCTAATGTAGTAACATACGGCCAGACCCAAAAATAGGCGTAGATTGGCCAAATTTTGTAGAGTTCATTTTTATATCAAGTTACTATAATATTATGGGTCAATTTTTATCAGCACATATTAAAATTCAAACTTTTCTGCTCTACAAAGAATCAATTTTCGTGAAAATCCCTGTTAGAGTAGGTTCCAAAAGAATCAACCGAAAAGGTCCACACTTGGTACGTGTAATATTTTTACATTAAATTGCTATTATGATATAAATTTCTTCATGAGAATTGTCGTGTGAACTTCAGTTTCTGTTATATGAGGGGGTTCAAAAATTACTCCAACCGGTCCAAAGTTTTGATACCAATTTAGAATGCCCATATGCTTCTACTTACCCACTTTTGTTGAGAAGTTTTGAAAATTGCAATTTTTTTTCATATAACGACTTTTAAAAATAGGGCGTTATATGAGGAGTGATTGACAAAGTGGATCGATACAAACCATTTTCCTTGGGTTAAAACACGTCACTGTACTAAATTTTATCGACTTATCGCGAAAATTACGAACTATAGTTTGAATACAAATTTACATGAACAGGCGGACAGACAGGCTTAGATCAATTTAGATGATGATTGTGAATCGATCGGTATAATGATAGGGTGGGTCTATCTTAAGCCCTTCTGCGTGTTACATACGTCCGCACTAACTTAGTATTCCCTATACCACAAGTGGTGTAGGGTATAATAAAAGAATCAAGAAAGAAAGCAAAGTTGTATTTGATATGAAACAAATCTTCGACTGCCACTGCTCTTACATTTATGTCGTGCCATTTTATGTGGCCCTTTCCATTAGTGAATGAGGCCCATTTTCAAACTTACTTTTTAGCTGGCCCTGTAAAATATCTATACAATGTTGTAAGTTAATGGCTTCGAAACAACTGCAGTAAGCTAAATGTTATGCTTATGTTTCTGAGCTGATTGATGACACAAATTGTTAAGGCACAGATTTAAATGGTCCCGACAGAGATTGTGTTGATTGTTACATCACTATCTATGGAAATTACACACTTTTGTTTACTTTTGATATGTTTGTGAGTTATTCACAGCTTTCTTATATCCTACAGTGTTTGTGGTACACGATATATTAAGTTTGCTTGGATGTTTGCATGTAACACTCAAAAGGGCTTAAGATAAATCCAATCAATATTATTTTTTGAATCAATTTAAGCTTGTCTGTATATCCGTCCATCTGTCCGAAGTCTGCGCACACATTTTTTATGTTCAACCTATGAGTACAAATTTTCGAAATATTTTTTGACGAAATTCCATTATTTGATGTATTCTTCCTAAGAAACGAAAGGAGCACTACACATATGGTTTCTTATTCAGAAAAAAAAAAAAAATCCTTATTTAAGATATATAAGGAATATTCAAAATTTCTCAATTAAAAAAAAAAGGTGAAAAAAGTTCATATTAATTCCTTGACTCCATTATACATAAGGCCTTTCTAGGAAAGCAAAGGTAGGAAAGTCTAAGTATAGTTATTTTACGACGAAAGCTGGTGAAGAAAAGTAATAAGACCTTGGACGTTTGAAGAAACCTAAGTTTGCCAAATTTAAAAAACAATAATTCACTTTTTTGGCCCGCGAACGTTGGCGGGATACTCACGGCTCTTACTTTCAATGCCCACTAAGCTGCGGCCACCTCCTCCCCTCTCTCTCTCTCTTTCTTTCCTTCCTTCTTTCAGACCATCACCTTGTTGCTTTTTGTGAGAATGCAGCAGAGTTTACTTTAGTCGATAACTGTTATGCCTTTATGCTCAGTCGAGCGCTCGCTATATACACGACTAAAGAAAACTCTTCTGCACTTATGACTTGAATCTGCGAACGCTGACTTGCTACTCAGGGCTCTTACTTACAATGCCCACTAAGCTGCGGCAACTCCATCCGCTATCTCTTTCCCTTTCCTCTCTTCTCTCTGACCGTCATCTTGTTTGTTTTGTGTAACGAACGATTTCTGTTATAACCCTCTTTGTCTGTCTGAATATTGAAATGCTGACTTTATTATTGTTAGGGCCACTCTTAAATGTCAATTGAAGAGGCTCACGGGTTTTAGAGACAGACGCACCTGTCATTGCTGAGCTAGTTAGCTCGGAGGATCTTTGTCCCACGGACACTCCACAGACGGTTGCATCTACAAGATATGCACATGCTTTACCCTTGTAGGAATAAAAGGCCACTTACGGAACGGGCACATCATAACCACCGGGCCATTCTGTATCATATACTACCTTATGGCCTACGGCCTTTCGGCCTATGATTTATTTATTTACTTACTTATTTAATTAATCAATTAAGTTCCAAGTCATTAGCCGACTGTAAGCTACAAAATAGAATAGCAGAAGGAGAAGAAGAAAAAGAAATGTTAATAGAAATAAACATAAGATCAACGTATAGTATAGCGCCGGCATTCAACTAAGACCTAAATTAAGCTACAAGGGTATATATTGACGAATGTATGTATGTATGTATGTGCTTATTTATGCGTTATTAATACAAAGTCAAATGGAAAGGAATATTTTGATTCAATTTACTTGTGTTGCACAAGTCTTGAAAATAGTTAGCATTTAGTTTGGCAGAATAATGCTTTTAACCGGATTAACGAACAAATCAAGTAAGTGGTAGTGATTATTGAACATTTTACACATTACCCTAAATGGATTGAACAATTCATGAATGGTTCGGCATTGTGCATAGCTGTAGGGTCACAAAGTGACGTAAGACCCTGAGACTGGGAATGTGTATATTAATGAGTTCCAATAAAGTCGGTGAAAAAACATCTCGCTTTACGACAAACAAACGCCTTTTTACAAGTAGGTAGGCAAGTCAATTAATGAGCTTTCAATCTATTAAAATCCGGTGGAAGAGACGGCGTAGAATCTCACCTCAAACCGCGCAAAGCAAACATCAAGAAGTCCCTTTGAACAAACTCCAAGAGATCAACATGACATCTATAACTAGGAATCAAAACTATTGGCGAGTATTCAAGAGTTGGTCAAAGTGAAGAAGTATGCTCACGGGGGACCCAAAGGTTGGATAACAAGGTGTTACACCTTGTGTCATATTAAAAAATAAAGCACAAAAATAACAATAACTTTTTCGACACATTTGGGAAACTTGTAACAGTAGTAATAAAAAAAAAGCGTGAATTGATTTCCGCTAAAAAATTTATGCATTTTTGTTTGCTATAAAATTTCTCTCTTTGCACTTTTGTTGAAAAGCATTCTTTTTCCTATTCATGACGATCAGGTTTTTAGCGATATATTCGTAAAATTTTAAAATACTTTACCTCATATATAGAAATTCAATTAAATATTACAAAAATAAAGTTAAATTTAATTTTAAAAAAAATTATTTTTTTTTTGGATCAAAAATGTCCCCACACAACACATAAGCTCCTTGCGTTAAAGCAGTAAAACGTATGTCATGGACGATGCAGTAAATCTTGCGTCAGAAAAGTCCAGTCGAGTTAAATACAAAAGCCGGATTATCATTTCACTTGAGATATATCTTTAAAGGACTAAGTTTAAATAAAATGAAAGGACGCATGCATGTATGCATTTATGTTTCATGCGACCGCGTTCAAGACATGACTTGAACATTTTTTCAGTGGTAAAAGTTTCGTAGTTATTATTATTATTATTATTTTTTTATGATTACATTACACTAAAACCTGAAAACGTGCACAGTGTGCTTGTCATGTATGAATTTTTCAATTTTCAGTCTTTTTTACATAACTTTTTTTTGGCTTCGAACCCATTAACTCTTTTATAACAATTACACGTGTGTGGCATGGCATCAGCTGCTTTCTGCTTTGAATTGTAATGAAAAAAGAATTTTTTTCGCAACACCATGCAAAGGTGAAACTGTATGACACTACATCAGCGATGTTAATGAGTGAGTGAGAAATTGAAAAAGAAAGAATAAGAGAAAAAGAGATAGATATACATATAGATATATAGATAGATAGATAGATAGGTAGGGAGAGAGAAAGAGAGAGAGAGAGAGAGGAGAGAGAGAGAGTGAGAGAGAGAAAGTGAGAGTGTGTTACAGAGAGAGAGAGAGAGAGAGGAAGTATGAGAGGGAGAGAGAGAGAAGGAATGATAGGGGAGGGGATGAAAGAGACGGAGAAAGGAAGAGTGACAGAGAGAGAGAGGGAGAGAGAGAGAGAGAGAGAAAGAGAAAGAGAAAGAGGGAGAAAGAGTGAGAGTGAGTTACACAGGGAGGAAGAAAGTGAGAGTGTGTTACAGAGAGAGAGACAGAGAGAGGAAGCGTGCGAAAGAGAGAGAGAAAGGAAGTATGAGAGGGAGAGAGAGAAAAAGAATGATAGGGACAGAGAGTGAAAGAGAGAGAGAAAGGAAGAGTGACAGAGAGAGCAGAGAGAAAGCTAAAAGAAAATACGAATTTTTTTTCATCTCGGACATGTATTCAAGTGTCGGAGATTATATCCTGAAGTCGAATTTCCAAAACGAGGATTTTATTTTTAAGCTTTTTAGCATTGTTAGCATTAGGGATCATATCTAGCCCCTTGAGCTATCGTTGCATTTATTATGAACACTTCAAGTAACGTAGCATTGCATTGAGATGGATTTTTGATCACCATTGAGATCAATGCATAAAAATTACAAAATAATTAATCTTTTGTGAGAATTATTTTTAAGGTCTCTCTTTAATAATCGTATGAAATATGTATGCAAAGTTTAATATTAAATTTAAGGTTTAGCTTGAAACTAAAATTTCGTGTTTAAGGTCTCTCTTTAATAATTGTATGAAATATGTATGCAAAGTTTAATATTAAATTTAAGGTTTAGCTTGAAACTAAAATTTCGTGTTTAATATGTTCGTGATTTGTCGGCAAACAAAGCTTAAAGTTTTACATGGTCATGTGGGCAATGTTTGCTATGGCTTGTAAATTACAGTTTTGCTTATCATGGAAGTGATTGCATGGGATATCAAACTGTAAATCCAGCTATCCATTCTGTCGGACTGAACATTTCTATCTCATCGCTTGCAACTGTGAAGTCTTAGAAAATTAATAGGAGGACCGGTGAACGCATACCTGGGTGACCGACGGCACGAATAAAATACGCAATTAAGAATTTCATTTCGACTAAGAAAGAATATTTTTATGAAGATAATCTCCTAATTAACAGAAAATTCTTTAACTTAGACTTAGTTAATTTTTTAACTTAGACTGAAGTTAATTTTTTAATATTAAGTTGGTTCTTCTACATCATGTTGAACGGCCGTAGTCGGAATTTCAATTTGCAGACCTATAGACAGACACAAAACAATTCATTTTTGCATCTTACTTGAGGCTCTACTATTAATTGCATTTCCGATGCGTTTTCTTGCACCTTAAAAAAAAACACTTACAAAATTTCTTATTGCGAATATCAAATACTTGAAATCCGCAACAGATCTTTTCGTAACATTCAATTTGCATGAGATAGCTGAAGACATTGGTCAATAATTCCCAGGACTGACACATTAATGCCCTTTCTAGCAAAAAAAAGGCCTGTCGTTTACGAGTTTACGACTTGCACCGACTTTACAGGCTCTAAATTTTATTAGTTTCAAGAAGAAGAAAACCTCTAATGTCCTGAGGAGAGCAAACATCTTCCAAACTCAGCTATGGCAGCTCCTTTCTGTCAAAAGCCACAATTTCCATAAATCGGTTATTCGCCGAAATCGTACGAACACCGATAATCATGTTGGACTTTCAAACGATATGGTTGGGACAGAACCTATTAAAGAAAAATACTGAAAATTATTTCTAATAAAGAGATTCCTCGACAAGGCAGCAGACATCCCGGGGATATCAAAGACTAGTGTACTTATTATTTTGCATAAAAATTTGGGCATGAGTTCGTTGCTTTTCAAAAGGGTACCGAGTTCATTTGAAGCGGAACAAACACATCGCGTCATAAATCGATGGGTACAATGGCAAAATTAGGTGAATTAAAGTTTGTTTTGTCGAGCCACTCACCATTTTCCCCAAACCTGATCCTTACCTACTCTTTTTGATTTTGCACTTCTCACAAAATATAGTCCAGAAAACAAAAATTGAATGATGAACTAATCGCGACAACTAAAAAGTATTTTGTATTTCTTGAGGGAAAAGAAGAATGAAGAAGTTAGTGAAACGTTATCGAAGCTCCAGATTGATTGGAGACTATCTTCATGAATAAAGACTAATTTCGCAAAAACGAAAAAAAAGATTTTTTCTTATGCAGTCCCGGGAATTATTGACCGACTCACTACATTCTTTATTAAAAGATTTTTGGGCACGTGCCAGGTAGATTCAAACTACTGCTTAGCTAAATAAAAATCACGCATGTTTTCCTATATTGCAATGCAACTGCAAATGCATTGCAGCATAACGCCAGCGAAAGATTGTAAACGACATGTGGAAAAAACTCGTTTAATACTAATTTAAGCGAAAATATTTCTACAAGAAATTGAAATACATTTCTCTTTATCTAGTAGTTTTGATCCTTGAATTTGCTTTTATTTCGATACGATAGAAATACTGAGAGAAATACTAAGGTGAGTAACAATTTTCGCTATAGTGAAAGTTACAAGGAATTTAAATCGCTTTTTGCAATAAAAGTCGTGGGACTAATGACAGCTAGCATCTGGCGTCTTTTAAGAAAACATAGTCCTTTCGAAATACCGGGAGCAATTTTTGAGAAGACATTTGACAAACGATGAAGAATGGCTCCTATGCGAGAATAATGTGGAAGAGAGATCACGATCTGGCAAACGGGCATAAAGGATGACAGAATGACGGACAGAATGACGGATAAGATAAGATAAGACAGTGAGTGATTCGGAAAGAAATTTGATTTCTTTCTTTTTTTGGTCGAAACAAAACTCGATTTCTTTATAGTGCTCAAATATGTTATGAAGAATTAGCAGAATTTAGAAGATTTCAACTCTCATTGATCTCACGGGCTCTCATTCGGCGATTTGTTTCAATTAATGTCTTTCTCAATTTCAAGTGCCCTTCCAGAACTCGATGTAGGAGCGCCAAAACAAAATTTCGCAAACCAGGTTTTGTCCCTTCATCGCCTCCGTAGACTTTCAATAATTTTTTTCTTGCCTTAACATTATTTTTAGTTTTCCGCTAATAATAGAAATGAAGGAGATCGAACGATGCTCGTTTCGACTGTTTGCTTATAAGACCAAATGGACATTTTTCCTCAGTACTCAACAAAATTTTTCTCACACAAGTACTACGATATCAGATATCAAATAAATGTAGACATTTTGTCTTAAATGGAAACTTACCTGTGGACAAATGCAATTTAATCCGCTTTTGGGAGAAAAAGCGGAATGACTTTCCCAACAACCTAATACTTTGTGTTTGTGATAAGTGACACATATTCACAAGTATAAAGAATACACAGTCGGTAAAGGCATGACGCTGCATGAATAGGAACAAAATCCGGATTGATTTCACTAGACGTAAAACCTTGTGTTTGCGATAGAGCGCACTTGTTAGTAGTTATAGTGAGTGCTCAGCTGGTAAAAGGATAAAACATCCACTTGGTTGCCACTCCCTATTTTTTTTTGTTCTCTTAATTCTTCCTGACCACCGCCGCCTTTCATGTATACTGTACATCCCTTAGGTGATTGATTATTCACGTTAAAAAAAAAGGGGAATACCTTGCGGTTGGTGAAATTGGAAGGGAATCATGAGCAGCTGTAACCTGGCCAGATCTCTTCTGACAATAACTACTGTGACTGACGAGTTTACAATTGACTAGCAGGACAAAAGTATTTTTCCCTTAAGGGTACGCCCGAGTAATGAGAAAAGAATATCTCGTGGTTGGTGAAATTGGAAGGGAAGCACGAGCAGCTGTAAGATCTCTTCTGTCGATAACTACTGCGACTGAGACATATAGAGTTGACTACTAGGACAAACGTGTTTTTCCCTTAAAGCCACCCCAGAGTATTGAAAGAGGCATAACTTGTGTTTGGGGAAATTGGAAAGCAATCATGAGCTGCTCTAATTTGGCCAGAGGAGTCACTCCTATCTCTCCTGCCAACTACTGCTGTCCCCAAAGCCCGCAATTAAGCTGAAACGTTCAGAATTGACTAATAGAACAAAGCTATTTTATCAATGAAGACAACGTCGTACACACATCTTTCACGACTTAAGAAAGACGGTGAGAGCTTGGCTGAACCAGAACCTTACCTTCTCCGACCACACTATCAGCTTCCTTATTTGCAGAATCCTCTTAGTGGGGTAAAAAACTAACATCAAAAGAAAAATTTTAAAAATCTCTCCCCTTCATGTTGTCGCCCAGAAATTCCAACAGTTCAACGATGATGGCTTAATGTTTTTACCATAAAAATGGCAAAAGTCACTGTACAGAGAGCGCATACATTTTATCATATTTTCAATTCTTTGCGTTCACCCTCTGACGTTTCGAGATTTATCCCTTTTGAGCTAATGCCTTTGTAATGAGTTTGTTGTTTTCGCTTTTACTTTGCAATGTTTAAGCTGAAAAATGAATACTAACTAACTATGATGATGATTGTAGTGGAAAAGGAAATAAGTCAAGTTACTGTTGAAAAACATTATTTATATTTGTCTTTGCGATAAATTTTATAATTCTCGAAAATTCCCATAGATAACGAACGGTATATAGTATACTGTGTTCACGTAGCCAAGTGATCTTATCTAACTTAATTTAAAATATTGCGTAATAAAAAAATAAAGTAAAAAAAATAAAAAATATTCAAAAGCTCAAGTAATATTTTCTACAAATTTAGAGTTATTTCGAATACAAAGTAATGCACGAAAATGCCTGAACAAATGGCTCTGTCTACATGTGTAAGCAATTTTCTACTAAAAATAATATAAGTTTTTGTAAATAATTTGTACACATATTTTACGCCACAACAAAAGTTGTCAACATTTTGCTTTCATTTTTATTTTTATGCTATATTTTTATTCCTCCCCACCCCCCCCACCCCCCATTTTTTATTCTGTGAAGCACAGATGGTGTATTAACTGTGTCGAATGGTTGTAACTCATAAAAAGATTATGCAAAAGCAAAAACTACATTCATGCATAGACGTGCAGTTGAGTTCAACTAAATTAGAAACAATATGATAAACCGAAATGCAAATTACATTAAAAGTTCAAAAGATGGAATTAAAGTCAATTTTTTTTTTTTCATATTTAGAAAAATAATTACTTGCAAAAAGACTGACAATTTCCCCTAGAACGTACATAGTTTCATGTACAGAAATTTGAAGAAAAAAACTCATAAATTTGGTAATAATAGAGTATCCAATTTTGAGGTTATGTCGCATTTCTGCATTTATTCAGTATTAACGGAAATCAAGTTTTAGCAGACCTAAAGCGTTCGGAGCAGGTGAATAGAGAAATTAATAAATTTGGTAATAGTTGAGTATCCAATTTTGAGGTTATGTCAAATTTCTGCATTTATTTAGTATTAACGGGAATCAAATCTTAGCAAACCAAAGCGTTCGAGGCAAGTGAATAGAAAAATTAATGAATTTGGTAATAGTTGAGTATCCAATTTTGAGGTTATGTCGCATTTCTGCATTTATTCAGTATTATCGGAAATCAAGTCTTAGCAGACCTAAAGCGTTCGAAGCAGGTGAATAGAAAAACTAATGAACTTGGAAGCATTTGAGTTCCCAAATTTGAGGTTAAGTCGCATCTCTATATTTATTCAATCTCAACGCAAACCTAAACCTTAAGCCTTCGAAGAAGGTGAATATATTATGGGCATTAATGGGGACCAGAGCAGACCTAAAGCCTTCGAAGCAGATGAAAAGAAAGACTCACGAATTTGGCAGTAGTTGTGTATCCAATTTTGAGGTTAAGTCGCATTTCTGTATTTATTCAATATTAATGGGAACTAAAGCAGAACTAAAGCCTTCAAAGCCGATGAAGAGAAAGACTCATGAAAGACTCAGAAAATTGATTTTATATCATTTTATTGGGAGGTACACGCGCCCTGAACAAAAGATTTCGTAATCAAGATGAATTTAGGTCCTCCTACGAGAAATTCGCGTTCTAGTTTTGATTTTCCAACGAAACTAGTATGTGAAAGTTTGAATGAGCCCGATTATATTTGAGATACAAAGACATGCTCAATGTTCAAAAGCTTTCAATATAAGTAAATTGCGCCCCCCATGAATAAAATGCCCAAAAACCTATTGAACACATAGCACTGCGTTAGGAAGAATGCTAACAAACCGATCCGTAACGTGTTTTGGCCCAAGCACGCTATCGCAAATGGTTCGGATCGGACTTATTTTTCGACCATATGCCATATAGCGTCTAATTGCCCGTATATGTGTTCTAATGCCTTTATATGTCAAAAAGGTCTAATTTTTAATACGTTTTAATGAAAATTGGTCCTTAGTAAATCATTTATAAGGAATTTGGACCAAACAGATCTATTTTTTAGACCGTTTCGTGTATAGGAACTCTCATGAAAGTAAGCCCTAAAATTTATAACTTGTTATGACAGAGACAACTGGAAAATAGTAAAGTTTCTGACAAGTAAAGTAAATTTCCCAAGTTGAGGCCATGTCGACGTTTAAGTATCCTCCACGAGGAAGGCTTTCATGAAAATTATCCATTTACATAAAAATAATGTATAACTGCTGCCATATTATTAATTACTCGAGGTGATGTAAGGCATCTAATTGTCGACCTTACTCGACTATAGCATACTTACTTGTTTTGAAATTTTTCATTTGAAGAAATTGAGTTATTAATCATGAGATACAAAAAAAAAAATTCCCAATTTTTCAAACAAGCACAAGCACTCCTACCATACTACTGCATCTGCTTGAATCAACTATGAGAACCAAATTAATTGACAAATCGATTTGAAATTTAAAAGTATATTCGCATGATATAAACAGCAGCTGCCAGCAACAGTATATTTTTGCCATTGGCAAACCCATCTATATGTTAGATTACGGAGTTTCTAAGTGTAAGCATCATTGCTTCATATGTTTTATACATCAAATATGCCGTAGAACGCTAGAGCACTTAATGAAAACTGCCAAAAGTGATATAGAAATCGCTGGCACTTAGCTTTTTTACGTGATGTCACATATTTTCGAATAAATATCTTTTTTAAAACGAAAATAACTTTAAGGCGAAAAAAACGCAGTTTTTCCTTTCATCACAGATATGTATATCAGAGTAGAAGAATCGTCAGCTCTTCATGTGCTAGGCATGAGCATGTTAAATGGATTTCATTGAATAGAATATATATTCCGATCGACGACGTAGGTCTTTTTATTTAGAGTAAAAAATATCGTACCGCGATCGATTGGATCGGATTAGAAGAAATCAACAGAGTGTAGGACAATGGAAAGCAAAAAGATTTCGTAAATCTTCCGGCAGAACACACAAGTCATTGGAATTAGGAACGAGCGACATACGTCTCGTAATTGGCTTCTACATCATATTTCATTCCGGCGTCATTTGAAAAGTATGGGTATTTCGGATACTGATTCATGCAGATCTCACGAAGGGGCGAAGGAAAGGGCCCATCTTGTCCCACGTCAATGCACGATCATTTGCGGAATCGGATATCAGGTGATTAGTGAACATTTCACTCATAACGCGGAATACCGCAAACTGCTCCGAACCAAGAATTCATAGAATCCCAGGCTTCATAAAAATTTTAAGGCTGGAGGGGTTCGAGTACGGGCGAGTACAATATATCTTTTAGATCACGGCACCAACCCGCCACATCTGCAGCTGATATGTGCCATCTGTATGCGGCCAAAGCAGAATACAGTTCGGATCTGTGGGCGGGAGCTTTGAGATCTTGTCTTAAGCTCAGAGAGTTTAGATGATCATAGGTAAGGAGAGTGCGTTTAGCACATCACAGTTTTGAACACATCGTGATCGACATATATGCAGAAGCACCTTCACGGCAAGTGTTCTACAATAATTTGTTCACGGATTAAGTCGTTAGCTTATCCTGAATCATATCCACCGTAATCGTTTAACCTAACCTTTAACTCTAGAAACATCGTGTATCTATTTTTATCAAAGTGGGCAAAAGCAAAAAAGTAGATGAAATGTGCCCATATGCATACCTGCAATGTGGAAGAAACGATGACAATCTTTTCTGATATTGCCATGCACAATTTTCGATTCCCTGAAGATTATTGCAAAACAACTGTTACCAGAAATCATCATTTCATCCAAAAATTGGTCCCAATCTGTTTGGAGAGAAATTAGAAGTACAATCCATATAAACAAAACCAACCGAAAAAGTTGGGGAATATGCGCGCGTTATAAGCGCTTTTTTGAACTTGAACGAAAGGCGAAATTGACCCACACAGCAGTTCTAGTGTTAACCGCAAAGGGCGCCTTTGAAGCAATATGATTGCAGTGTTCTTTCCCATCGTTGCAGATATTTCTACTTAGTAGAGAAGAAACAAGTCGCACGTATATGAGTATTATTTTCTCTTCCTATCTCTACCTATAATCCTTCCTGAACATAATTCTACATTTCTAAATATATTTTTCCTATTTTTATTGCTTTTGTTACACCCTACGTAAATTGTGGTACAAGAGTATATTAAGATTCTGCGAATGTATGCAGCAACCACAAGTACTTGAGACAGCTCCACTCGACCGATTCGAAATTGTCTGTCCGTTTGTCAAACTTGTTTTCTTGCGTTTAGACCGTAAAGTTTTTGAGATATTTTGGTGACAATTGGTAGACTGGAAGACTGACGTATTTTGACTCAAGGACAAGAGCTATTGAAAATGGTTTCAATTAGACTACTTTTTCACCTATCACATAAGGCATTGTTTTGTAAAGCCGCTATATGAACGAATGTATTAAGCGAAGTGGTGTACGACATTTAATGATGGGCCGAGTTCCGCTATAATGCTTTCACTCAGGAAATGATCTTAAGCTTATCTCCCCGTCTTGTATTTTTGTGCTCATTCTAAAGGTGGAAATTTTTGAAATATTTTGATGAAATTTCACATACTGACGTGTTTTAGCCTAAGGACGTGCGGCAGTCAAAATGGTTCGGATCGGAAAACTTTATTTTAAGCCCAGTTATATGAATAACTGTAAGGTGATGTAGGGTGTTGAATGATGGGTCGTGGCCTAGTATACTGTTTTTCATTGCTTTTGTTATATTAAATTTTTTATATATAAACAACTTATGTAAACCAAAATTTATGTATATATTGTTTATGTATATATATATGTGTACATACATATATTAGCATTTATTTCTATGACATTAAAATTTACAGATGAGAAAGTACACTCGAACACACATATACAAATATACTCTTACGGTACGAACTAAGTGTAAAGGTAATGACAACAACTGAGAAATGAAATTTTCACGAAATAAACAACAAACTTAACAGTTATACGTGTATATCATTCAAGCATATTTAGTAAAGCACTTTCTGTCGTTTGGCGGATGTCTCTTACTTATATTTGTGCGCAGTTACCGAATACCTTTTTCTTATATATATGTGTGTGCATGTATGCCTTGTACATAACCATCATCTGTGCCTTTTGTGAGTATCATGTGAAAAATAATTTTACAAAAAGTTACGCGTTTGTTTTGCATGTTTTTTTTTTTTTTTGTTTGTTTTTGTTTTCTTGAAGCACAAAACAACAAAAATATATATGCAGATCTTATTAAATGTTATATATATACACGCATATATATATATATACATACGTACATTTATGAGCGCATATGTGCGAATATGTGCGCCCTTCAAAAAACGTAAGAATTAAAAAATAAGAAAAAAAGAAAATGTTTCTTACAAAATTTGAACAACAAACGAAATAAAAGAAAATTCAGCTTAGAAATGAACGAATGCTTGTATCCTTCAAATTACACACAATTTTAATCACAGATTGTAACGACACTGTTTCTTTATTTTCGGAAATTAAGCGAAAAATTGCTATATTTATTATTATTGTCTACTAATTACATATATATTATATATATATATATTGCGTAGATGAATTTGGTTCTTTCGTCAAGAGAGAGAGACAGAGTATGTAGGTATTACTGAAGGAGACCTTTTCACTTAAAAGTGCCATTTTTTAGGGACTAAATGAATTTATTAGCCTTAAAAGAAAATTTTTTTTCACAATTTTGTTGGGGTGGAAGGAAAGATAGTAGAACAAGCATATTTAAGCAGGTTATTAAGGTTACCCTAAAGTACTAGAAAACGAATAAGAAGATTATATTCGGTCACGACCGAACGTTTTATAATCACCATGGTTATCGTAAAAAAAGACAAACAAGTAAGAAAACTATATTCGGCCATGCCCAAATCTTTTACACCCATCACCGTTATCTTAACAGGTGACTAAAAAAGGGCGTGTCCTTCGACCGATTTGGCCCATTTTCAATATTAATCTGCGTGCAGGAACTTTCAAGGTTTCTGCTAAATTTTAAATCGATAGCTGCATTTTCTGTGACCAAGAAAATGTTTACAACAGATTACACAGACGGACAGATTGACAGAGAATGTACATACCTTGTCGGGTCTCTAATGACTCCTTCTTAGCGTTGCAAATGTCTTGACAAAATGAATATATCTTTTATCTTTCGGTGATGGGCAAAAAAAAAAAATAAGTTCGATGAAATATTAAGAAATGGCAACACCGCAGCCATTCTCTGGGGATATTTTGCGCTTAAGGAATTCTGCATCTTTATATCTAGAGAACGAGTACGAGTTTTTAGAAGTATTGATTTTTGTGAAAATGACGAATGGTTGAGTGAATAAAAGCAATATTTGGCCAAACAAAGACACTCTTTTATTAATAAAAAATATTTAAAATTAACTTTACAAAAAAATACCCTGTAGTACTGCAGATACTGTAGCTTGCCTTTGTATTAAAATAGGTAAACGATCTCGACTAATAAGTCAATGGTCGCGGGCTTAAATCTTAGCATAGAGTTTTCAATAAACCCGATAGTCTTAGATGCTAATGCATTGAGACTTTTGTCTCTGATTATAATGATAATAACAATAACGATACTGCGGAAATTCGAGGGTATATTAAGTTAATGCGGACGTATGTAACGCCCAGAAGGGCTTAGGATAGATCCACGGATCGATTCAGAATCTGAATTAATCAAAGCCTGTCTGTCCGTCTGATATCTGTCCATGTATTCTTTTGCTTGCATATGCTTTTAATTTGAATATAAACATTTTCCAATCAAATCAAAAAGCAAGGTTATGTTGCAAACTTCCTTGCTACAATTCATTTGACACATTCTTGACATAGCGCTTGGAAAAAGAGTTCGAAATTTTCACGAAAAACTTTACAATGATTTACTCTCTTACACTAACGACTTCACAACAGCTTAGATTCTTCGAGCTGTGAATAGGTATAGTTCGGTGCCGAATAAAATCCATTTGCAGGAAAATTCACTTTTTCGAAGGGTAGTGTTGCTAAACGTATACGTGCGCTGAAAATCCCAGATAACCATGATGCGACGTAAGCGAACCATTAACGAACATCGACGATAGATCTAAGATTTTAAGACAGCCCTATAGTTTATCGCCATCAAATGAAATCATCGCTAAGAAACCCTATTAGCCCTAACTGTTGCAAGTACGACAAAAAATGGCCGCGATGTGCCAAGAATCATTAGATCGTAAGTTTTCAGAATAAAGAAAAAACCCCTTCAAATAAAAAAATTGGCTAATGAAATGTTTTCAATTTTCAACTAAGACGTCCCGACCTCCCTGCTGTTATCAGCAAAAATTGCCCAAGTTTTCTTTTAATTTAATTTACTCGTGAAAATTCAACTATCATAATACCATAAGGCTAACGGTTTAAGTACAAAGGTAAAGACAGAATGAAAAGAGCAAAATCCATGTATAAATATTCAAAAGAAAAAAAAGAAAAGAAGAAAAAAAACTTGTAAACATCTAGCACAGAGATGCATTCACAGACGCTATGATTTCAAGCTGGGAGTGTACCCTTAAGCTACGGCAAACAAGACAAAAAGTTCGGCAACCAAAAATTGTGCACATAACCAATTACTTCAGTTTACGAATCGTACGAAGATTTAAAGTTTGCAATTTCGTTCATTTTAAACACACCATAGGCAACTCGCGCGTATTAAAGAGAATTGATTTGATACTATTTAAGGAGCCCCATAAGGAGATTAAACTATAGATAGCACTTAAGTTTTTGCAAAGGATTCTAAATGGCGTTGAAATGCTGATAATTATATCTGGACTGATCGAGTTTTATGATTATGAAATTTGTAGAAGAACGATTAGGAACACTGAAGTTTATCTCTCCTAATCTCATTTATTAACCTAACTAGGAAGAAGAGACCTAAGGTAAGCCTTCGTTTCTCAACTGAAGGAAGGCCTAACAGTAACAATCTATTTATTAACATTTCGATCCGCCTGAGTGGCCGAGTAGATAAAACGTGTCGATTAATGTT
Source organism: Glossina morsitans morsitans (assembly GCA_001077435.1). Lineage (NCBI taxonomy): Eukaryota > Metazoa > Arthropoda > Insecta > Diptera > Glossinidae > Glossina > Glossina morsitans. Next base: position 22,044 of record CCAG010000386.1, on the reverse strand, counting down.
CGTGGGTTAAAATCACAAGTGCGGTAGAGTTTTCAGGAAAACAAGTTTACCGCTTAATGAAACTGGCGAGTCAATGACATCATTTATTAAGTTAACTAGGAAAACGAGACTAAGGTAAGCCATCGTTCTATATATAAACATTCCGATCCGCCTGAGCGGCCGAGTAGGCAAGAAGTCTCAACTAAGAAGTCAATGGTCGTGGATTCAAATCTCAAGTGCGGTCTAGTTTTCAATAAAGCAAGTTTATCTCGCCTAACAAAACATTCGAGTCATTAACGTCATTTATTAACCTAACTAGGAAGAAGAGACCTAAGGTAAGCCTCCGCTTCTCAACTGAAGGAATACCTCACAGTAACAATCTATTTATAGACATTCCGATCCGCCTGAGTGGCTGAGTAGGTAAAAAGTGTCGACTAAGAACCCAACGGTCGTGGATTCAAATTTCAAGTGCGGTAGAGTTTTCAATAAAACCGATAGCCTTAAGTACTAGCGCTTTAACAATTTACTTTTAGAATTTATTCTCTGACTAGATTAATAATAATGATTATATAGACATTTCGATTAATATGGATTTGAATAGATGACTTATTGTTTTACGACGATACCCAAATATGGCTTACTTTGTAGATAGTTCAGTTAGTCGCTCTTTTTGCATGCAATTTTTGCAATTAATTATTATAATCATTCTAAAATAAATGAAAACACTATAGTGGTACACCGTCCACTATTGAATATCTTACGTTACCCTACAGTTATTCACATAACGATTTTCCAAAATAAGGTGTAATGGGGGAACTGAATCATTTTTAATAGCGTTTGACTTTAGGACAAAACTTCGGAATACTGTCTGTCGAACTGGCCGTGCCATTAATGTCAATTGTCAGACCATTGACATCAACGTTTAACTGCGGCGTTTTAAGGGATTGGAAATCTCTTGTGGAACAAGAATACGATTTTCATAATAGGATCGTTTTATAGTCAATTTTTGATAAATGTTTTCAAAAAATAAAAGACGTCAGTCTTACTATAATTGGCGCCATTTTTTTAAATTAATATTTTACTAAGGGCTACGTGGGTAGAGAATGACAGAATGAAGCTCTAATCGGTTAAGCATAGAAATACTTTGCTACTATTGCTAAGCGGTTTGCATAAAAGCAAAAATAGTTCTTTTAAAAATTGGCTTTACTGCCACTTTCTTTTTAAAAGAATTGCTGAAAAAATTTCTTCTAAATACCTCAAGAAGTGTACAAACATGTGTAAACAATCTTTCACGGTTCACAATTTCAAGCCTACAAGATAGCATCCATTAAGTTAGTTAGGGAAACGATCTTAAAAAGGTCCAATCCAGCACAAATGGATGAATATATTGTACATGAATACATTATACATACATACATTTACCTTTGATGCATAGACGCCCAAGAGAATGTATACAGATTGAATGAAAAATTCCTTCGCAGGCTTATCGAACGATTTAATTTTTATCGAAAAGACTATAATAGGCCGCAGTTCACCATAGAGCACACTGACCCACTTCGTTTAGAACAGTTTTTCAAAATTGGATATTATATAGGAAACCGTCGAAAAAGTAGTCGAACTCGAACTATTTTCAGCAGCGTTCAGTCTTGAGCCAAAGCACGTCAGTGTAGTAAATTTCATCAAAACATGTCGGCCGTGGCGAAGTGTAAGATGAAGATAAGAAAAGGCGGACGGACGGGCAGACAAACTTAGAGTCACTCTCTTAACCGATAATAAAAGATTGTTCTGCCTCAAGTCCGTCTGGATGTTGCGCACATTCACTTATCCGCAAGTAGTGTAGGGTGTAATGAATGCCAACATCTCTTGTTCAAAATTACAATTACAGTCAATTATGCGATGCCATCCTTATTTTAGATCATTACTGCCGTAATCTATAGTCCGCTGTGGCTCATTACATTGTTCCCAGTAGACACAAGTCGTATGGACAGCTAATAGATTCCCATCGAAATCATACTCGTCCAAAATCAACTAAGCATTGTTGAGTCTTGTCTTTTTTGATTCATAGCACATAGCAACAGCACATGGGCAGTCGTTCTACTCAGTTTTAGATTTGAAACAGGTTTTTTCGCTTCAAGCCTTTGCCACAAACACTTATGTTCGGAAGCATTTGTTGTTTAGTTGAAGTCTTTTTTGCGGCTAAAGCAATGCTCACGCATTTTACAATCAATCTTTACTTGTACGTTGAAACAGGATAATAACCGCTACTAAATGCATTCGATGTAAAAGGAATTTAATGTTTTTCTCTCAGTAATTCGTTGCGTTAACAACATCGATTCAAGTCGAGAACAAACGAAAACTTTTCAAATTTTGGAGCGTACAAATTAAAAGTGAAAATCTATTTTTAGTCGATTTTTCAATACAAATAAAATACTTTCCACTACTAATACTTTAACTAGTTGACCTAACAACAACAACAACAACAACAACAACAGCAACAAGAATAACAATGAAAATAACTAATCGTCTGATATCACAGTTAGTAAATTTGATACAGTTATGTGCTCGTTAACAAGCTATACATACGCAATACGTGCGTGTTGTGTTGTGTTGTGTTTGGTTTAAACTCGTAGATTGGTTATTTGGTTTATTGGTTGTGTTACCGCCTTGTCAGCAAAGTTGTCGACATTACATAAAAAGGAAAAAAAAATATATATATATATATAACAAAACTGCAAGAACAAAAACAAAAATACAACATTATTCAGAAACAGTAACCCAGCTCCAAGTCAGCTCATACACAGCTACGGCAAAATAATGCAAACAACTCTTTTTCATATAATTTCGCTTCCATTTTCTATGGGGTACACAACAACGTATATGCTCGAACCGATGAAGAAGGCACACGCATCAACATATATATACATTGCCCGTATGCAGTTGTTGGTGTTGGTGTTGGTGTTCGGTAGGTGCCGTTTATTTAAGTCGAAAATACGATGATATGTGAAAATGTCTGTATGCGTATATGAATGCGTTCCGGTGGCAATTGTACAAGTGCGATAAGTGGGCACTTGTTAAAAAAATTTTTAAGATTTTTGTTGGTGTCGAGTTTAATATGTTCTCCGTAAAGCCTATTGTGTGTCATCACGGAAGTACACAATAAAATTAATGTTGAGATGTTTGTTTATATAGGTATATATATGTTTGTATATGAGTGAAGAAAAATGCACACCATTGCATTCTGTTAGGAAATTTTCAATTGTTTCATTTCGCTTCAATTAATTTCAAAAATATTTCTACAAATGGCACGAATTGGTTAGAATTTTTACTAAAACATTTTTATTTATTGCAACAGCAACACCGACAACTGCAACTACATTAATTTAACATTTTTCATATGGAAATCATTTGTACAAAAAAACCATACGCGTATATATAAAACAAGTAAGAATACCATAGTCCACATCATAGTAGTAGCAAGACCGGTCATTCAATACCCTACACCACATTGTCTAACATAAATCGTATTGTCATTATAGAATACAAAAATTATATCTTGTTTCTATACAAAAGGAGTATTTTTCATGTGCATAGTTCTGGGTAAGCTGGCCCAAAACTCAACCTAATGTAATACAAGTTTAATCCTTACACAGGGCAGGATTCACAAATAGGCGTAGATGATTCAAATTTTGTAGAGTTCATTTTTGTATAATATTATGGATCAATTTCCATCACCACTTGTTTTCTGATCCACAAAGAATCAATTGTCGTGAAAATTCTTATTAGGGTAGGATCCCAAAAATAGGCCAACATTGTCCAAATTTAATGCACTTCATTTTTTTAGGTTAAATTACTGTTATGACTAAGTTTTCATCACGAAGTTGAAAATAACACCTTCCTTCACCTCCTTCACACCTAACTTCATTTTTTGGTATATGAGAAGGAGTTCCAAAATTTCCTCAGCCGGTCCACAGTTTTCATAACAATGCTAATCCTTAGCCACTTTTGCCGAAAAATTTTGAAAATTACAATTTTTTTCCGTATAACAATCATTTTAAATAGCGTTGTTCTTTGGGTCAAAATACCTCATTGTTCCAGATTTCATTAAAATATCCCAAAAATTGTGACACGTGGCTTGCACAAAAATTGATATGGACAGACGGACGGGCAGGCTTAGATCAATCGAGATTATGAATTTCAATCCATCAGTATAATAAAAGGTGAGCCCATCTTAAGCCCTTCTGCGTGTTAAATGCGACCGCACTAATTTAATATACCATGTACCATAAGTGTTATAGGGTATAAATACGAACGGCATTAGACCGATAAATTGGTGTATAGTATTTATTGGTCGGCCTTGCTCGACTATAATGTTCCTGTACTTGTTTTTAGAATACGTTCAACATGTCATTCATGGCATCGCATGTCCTGCTTAAATGTCAATGAAATGCTTTTTTGAATAACGGATTGAAAAAAGTCTTAACTTGTACAAATAGATTTTTTTTTTATACCCACTATTGAAGGATGGGGGTATTTTGTCATTTTATTTTTATTCATAATGTATGTAACATCGAAAAGGAAGCTTCAGAGACTCTATAAACCGTTCACCCTTTATCAGCATGAAATTCTCAATTGATTCAGCTATGTCTGTCCGGCTATGTGGTGTGCGTTGTTGATACTCTCCTGGTTGCAAAAGCTAGGTTTCTGCACGCAGGTTGGTACTGAAAAAGGATTAATTCGGCTAGAGCTTACGCTCGCAATAAAACGTAAGATGGAAGCAAAATCCGTTGCTGGGTTTCTATTCATGACTCGCAAAATAATGAAAAATGGAAGACTGAAGTTTTCCACATTTACTTTACCATCATTGAATTATTCGTGGCGATCCTTTGCCCACTCGTCCATGCGCATTCTTTTTATATACCAACAATACCTACAAGGTTTCCTTGAGTCAATCGACGATTAACAAATACAAGCGCTTTGAGTTTGTTGATGTTTACATCAGCAGCCGAAATTGATGGTCTTCCTAAGTGACGTTCGTCTTCGACTACGTCACGACGGACACTTTACATACGAACTTGTGATTGTGCAACATTTTGAATTCATTTCATTTTATTTGGGACGCAAAACTTTTCGTTCAATGAATTTTTCCACTCCAAAAATTTGCCGACAACCAGATTGTTTAAATAAATAAATACAAAAAAAAAAAAAACCGTAAAGGTATTACCAACCTAACAGGGCACGTGTCAGCTATTCACAGCAGCCATACCATTCCACCAAAAAAAAATATGCCCATTGATATCCTAGCGCGAGTATTTTCAAAAAATCCAATCTCATTACGTTTTGTTCACAGCAGCATATGCTGAGGGGAATGCGAATGTCAGTTCTCACAACTAATCCTAGCAAATGAATGGAAAACTAAAGAGGTTGATAATCAAAGCAAGCACTTTACGATACCATTCTGAAGGCCATAAAAACTCATATATAGCCTACATCTTGTTAAGTCCTAAAGAAGGAGCCATATTTACATAGATATTTATCCCGAACGTAAGGAATTTAGAAAAATTGTTATAACCCGGCGTTTTGAACAAAGCAGAAAAAGTTAGGCTGTTAGTTACGACATATAATGCTTTCAATCATATTAGGGGACGTAACCAAGAAATCAAGCAAATGGTAATATTCGTTGAACATTCTACATACTACCCGAAACGGATTGAAGATAGTCAGATTCCGCAAAAAAATAAAATAATTTGGGACCCCACTAAGATTACTAATATTTACATGTTCTGGCAAAGCAGGCATGAATGTCGCCCTTTATTAGTTTAAAGAAAAATGTCACACCCAACATTTCAAGTTTGTTCTCTTGGGTAAGCAGACAAATGAGTTTTAGCCTGGTTTCAGAAGTAGAGCAAGATCCCTCCCCATATCACCCAAAGTAAACGGTATAAAGTGAAGTTGAACAGACTTCAGACGGACAAGAAGACATCTATAACCAGGAAGAACGTTTCTACTCAGCTACCAAGTTAGTTTACCTAATTATTAAATCTTTATGTAAGCCCGAAGAATAAAGTAAATTTCAAAAGCATTGTGGGTGGGTGGAAAAGAATTGATAGTTTAAGATTGAGGTTATGTCTGATCCGTAGGGCTATCAAACATCTTATTAGCAACAACGAAAGAAGAATGAAAATTTTCTAGGAACTCAGAACAGATGTAATGAAAAGCGTTTCCAGGGCACTCTTTTCCAAAATAAAAGGCGAGATCCATCTAAGTTATTGGCTTTCTGGAATTTTGTAGCAATTACTAATAGATTCGTCGTTAAAATCTGTCTGTGACACCTTGACAACTTGAGCAACTGCTTCAAAGTTCTTAATCAGAGTGGCTTGAAACACTGGCGTTCTGATCATCGCTTCAGATGAATCGATCAGGGGAAGAGTACTTGAAAATTTTATTGTTAATCCTCTTCTTTTGTTTATTACTTTCATGCTGTTAAATAGAAGAGCATTAATCTAAAACAAAAATTAAGACGTAATTTCAGAAGCAATTGTCGATGCCTCTATGTAAATACTTAATGATTATTGAGGTTATGTCCAATTTCTATTACATGCTGTTAAATGCAACTCTACGGTATTGTTCTTAGTCTTATATGTTTAAAATAAAACTCGAATTTTTTCCTTAGTCTTTGAGCGAACATCGACGAAATCTTTGTAAAAATCGTAGATATTCCAAAATAGCTAAAACTGAGGTTATATCTGATATTTGTCAAATACCATTAAATCAAACTGTATGCCATTGGTCGTAGTCTTATACAATCGCAGATATATCCAAATAGTTAATTAATAAAAGTTGAGATTATGTCCAATGTCTACTCTACAGTCTACACTGTTGACACGGTACTCTTCTATTTTTAGAGTAAAAATTGAATTTGTTCATTAGTCTTGGAACGAACATTTTTCGGAAATAATCGCAGATATCCAAAAATAGCTAATTAATCAAAGTTCAGGTTATGTCCGATTTCCATTAAATGTTTTGCTGAGTAGAGTTATTGGTATTGAAAAATCTTCAGCAGTGATCGGCCGTGAATCGTTTTAAAATTTTCTACAACTTTTTATGACCCGCAGCCTTTTTTTTGTACTTGTTTACGACATTTCCTTTGCTTAAATTGGAAAACTTTCTGCGTATTTCGCAATTTTCTATGAAACATAGCAACACTGTATATATTATGGATAATGTTGATTTACTTGCTGAAATTATCACCATAAACATCAATATTCACTTAGTGTCCTATACTTCGTATATTTATCAGATTTTCGTATAAAAAAATTTATTGATATTTCGTCATCGTTCGCCTCCAGCTGAATTTCGCACGGACGCTTCTGCATTTGACAGTAAGCGAAAATCGAATAAATTTTCTACATTGAATAATTATTTTGATTTCATTAATTATAAAATTTACGCATAAATCATATCTCTGCGGAGTTATGCGTAAATGAAATATAAAAAATATACAAATAATCGTTCACTCCCTCTCTCTCTCTCTCTCTCTCTCCCTCTCTCACTCTCTTCGTCTTCCCCCTCTCTCCTACTTACTCGTCCTTTTGCTCTTCCCTCTTCTCTATCACTCACACACTCTTTGTTTTCCTCCCTCTCACCAATTCCCATTTTTCTTTTCTCTTCCCCTCTCTCTATCTCTCACTCTCTTTGTCTTCCCCCTCTCTTCCAATCACTTTTTCTTTTCTCTCCCCCACCTCTCTGTCCATCAGTCACACACTCTTCGTTTTCCTCCCTCTCACCCACTTCTACTTTCCTTCTCTCTTTCCCTCTCTCTCCCTCTCACTCACTCTCAAACTCAATTACATTGTCTTCCCTTCTGTCTCGCTCGCCCTCTTTTTATTTAAGGTAATTAAATTGTAATAATTTATAATGACTTAAATATGAACATACGCATGAAGTCCTTGTTTATGGATAGATTTATATATGCGGGCTGTAATTTATTACTTGCTTTCTCTCACATGCTTTCTTTATATTTTTGCATTTTTTATTTTTATATATCTTTTTTTCTTATATTTCATTGCATTTTAATTCATTTTTATTCGCGCAGCAGTCGTTTTTCTCATTGTTGTGCAATTGTGAAAATATTTGTACTTCTTTGGTACATACATACATACAGTAACGTACAGGTGTCAGTCTTTAAACGCGTTAGTTATGTTAAATAAGGCAAACATACGATTCGAAAATTCCATCATGGCATGGACAGCTCTTTTTTCAACGTTATTTCTTATACCATGTGGTAGTAAAAATATAGTAAAAAAAAAGACGAAGAAAAAGAAAGAAAGAAAGTGCAACATTTGTTCGTTGCTAGTGTTAATCGTAAATTTTTGGTTAATAAAACCTGTACTAGTTGGAATTCCTGTTGGAAAAGAGAAACCGCATGAAATGTAAAAACCACGTAAATCAAACGGTAACCGTATTTCATATTCGCTCCTTTCAATATCCAACATTAAAATATTGATTATCATTGGCTTTCCCTAACACACTTTGCATACATAGGTTAAGGTGACCAACAGAGATATTTTCTACAATAGCACTACCATATCATAGTTGAAAGTGAACAAAGAGAAAAGAAAAAACCGGAGCATATTTTAAACTTTATCTACTGGATTACTCGAACTAATCCACTCCCGCACTAGTATGAAGACATCTAAAAGGGCTTTTCTTTGCATCTCGTTATCATTGTCAAGCTTTGGTTTTTATTCATTTATTCTGAAAATCTGTTTTTCTTTTCTTTTTTCTTCTTTTTTTTTTTTGTTTATATGATCAAAACTACTCAAGCGATCTATCCTATTCATTTAATAAAGTAACAGTCGGAAAGAAGCGAGGAGAGAGAGAAAGAGATAGGAAAAGGGTCCGCAGCTTAGGTAATGTGCCCCTAATCGATAAGTGTCATGCCTTTTTTCGATTGAGCACTCACCATAGCTACGACCAAAGTAAACTCTATCGCATTGGGATTTGAACACATTTGGTGGTAGCGATCCGTTCCCATTAGCCTACTTATGTGGATGCTCATCTTCCTCTACGTTTCCTTTCAAGCCATTCTTCGACTTCTTAATGTATGTTACACAGCGCACAGGAGACAGTAATGAACATTGAGTCATAAGTGCATGTGCAGCTCTTCCAATAGAAAAAGCTTGTACTAAGCAACACTTTTCTTAGCCAGTCGTTTTTCTTTTCTCCTTTGTTTTTATACGCAGGAGTTGGTAAATAAACGCTTACATGAAAGTGGAAAAGTGGCAAAGTATGTGCCGAAGTTGCCGTCCAACGGAGAAGAAAGAAGGACTCAATGACAATCAATCGACTTTGGACGCATACGATGCCAAAAGCAAAGATTTACAGCTAACTGTTGATATGTCTAGAGTCTATGATACATTGCATGGTATCATAATTCAGTTTCCTGGTCAGCTGCTATCTGAATCCAAAAGTATCGAAATGCCATTCAAGTGTGTTGTTGTTGTTGTTGTTGCCAAAAATCGGCCAAAGATCCATTATTTAGGTCCACAGACCTAAGTTAGACGGATTGTAAGCAAAGCATTGTTGCATTAACGAAGTACTATATAATCGGTCAATAACTTACGAGTGGTCACCTTAAGTAAAGGGTTGTAAATTGTTTCGGATGAAAAGCAAAATATGAACAATGGTAAGAAAGTAATCTACGCATCGTGAGACGAATTTTAGGTGCCCATCATACAAACAATCACCTAAAAATTATTGTACCGAATTTTCGATGATATTTAGTGTTTACTTCGAAATTCTGGAAAAAAAGATTTAGAAAATTTTGTCTCTTTCATTACATTTCTTCAGAGTTTTCCTTATCATGCACTTTTTAAGTAATGCATTTTTTGTCTATTTCCAAGTTTGTGGATCTACACGAAATATGTAGGAACATAATTTTAACTTTCAAACTTATCTAAGAGTATAAACACCAGAGCTGCAGTGGGTAGTCAGATCTGAGCTACAGCCCAGGGGCGCTACAAGGCACAAGACAGTCACAAGTAAACATCAAATCAATTTTTTGCGTTCTTCGTAATATGTCGTCTGGTTATTTGTGCGTCGACATTTGATTTCCAAAAGCTATCCATTTTAATCCGAACATGCAAACTTCAAGCCATTTTCTCAATTTTCCAAGACCTTGTTATGAAATGTTATATAGGATTTAGAATCGTAGGAAAATCAAATGTTAAAAACGTTATACTTTTCTTAAAAATTTTCTTAAGTATATGGAGATAAATTCGAATTTAATTAACAAAGACATTTAGCAAGTTTCTTAGCGGATCTGAATCTGTGGTCCGTTAACTACTTAGGGTAATGGTATGGTAGGATTTGGAAGTCTACTCCCTCCAAGTTAGGAAGCGCAAGATGTTTTCGTGGGAAACTCATGAATCAATATGAACAAGCCGAGCAAGCTAAAAGACGTTTAGGAAGTCCATTAATCGATCTCTGCAAACACCAGAACAGAGTTCTCTTAACTACTTAGGATAATGTTATTGTAGGATTTGTAGGTCTACTCCCTCCAAGTTAGGAAGGGTAATATGTTTTTGTGGACGTCTTATGAATCTATATGAAAGTACCTTCCGAAGAAGCTAAACAACTTCAAAATATTGAGCATAAATTTGGTAGAAATAGTTCCGAAAAACAAGGCTTAACTTTCTTTAGTTTGTTTCAAAGGCATTGCCATAGAGTGTTTCGTGGCGCAGATGAATATCGATGGAATTATCTGGTTTGATCACACTGGACCGTCAAAACATACCATTTTTTTATAGTCGCTTTATGCTTAGGTAGTAAATTTAAAAGTTTGGATAAAAATAGTTCCAGAAGCGGAATTTGAATTTATTTAGCTGGTACGATGTCATAAAGCGTCCACAAAAATATCTTATGCTTCCTACCTTGAACGGAGCAGACTTACATATTCAATCATACCTTTATCTTAACTAGTTAACAGATCTCTATTACAGCGTGTACAGATCTCTGTTAGTGAAAATTCGAACTTACTTTCACACTCTTGTTTTTATCAGTATTATGCAACATCATTAGTGAATCATATTAGAGTAATTGTAGGTAATGATTACTTGATTTCATTGAGACAATCATCAATTGAAAATATGAACTCTAACACAATGTGTTTTTCAATGACTAGCAAAAGAATGGATATTGACAAAAGTAGGGTGCGGTTTTTCTATACTTTAATATATTTAGAGATTTTCAAAAAAAATTTTTCTAAATTTCTATATATTTATAACTGACATTTTAATTTGCCCCATTTTTTTTTTTTTTTGTCATCTTTTTTCTTTTTGACATTTCAATTTATTGTTTTCATAACTTAACAGCTCTATTTTGTATGGACGCATTTTTTTTTTTTTTTTTTTTGTGAATGTCGCCCTGCAATATAACAAAACTTGGTACAAACTCACCAAAACTATGAAAGGAAAATGTGATCACAACATTAGTTAACAAGTTCACTATTCGCCTTTGATTTTTGTAATTTTTTCATTTCCTATAGTACACCACTCCCAACGTGCTCCCTAAACATATTGAAGATGTCGGAGCCCAGAGCCATTTCAAACCTTTTAGTTTTTTCATCATAAGATAATGGCTTTCGCTGCTTACATGGAACGTCAAACTTGGCCTCGTAAGCCTCACATAATCGTATTATGTGAAGGCTTGGCGGGTTTTCACTAGTGGACGGTAGCACATTGCTGCCACAAATGTACGCAAATTTTCATTGCCGCCGATGGCCGCCTCTAAATTTGTCAATTCGATAATTCTCTCCTCGTGGACAGTCAGTGCCATCTGCTTGCTTGGCTAATGCCAAAAGGCACGAAGGTAGAACTCGCCTTATAAGTCCTCAACTAATCAATAGAGTCTTTGATGTACACTTAAGTGTATGTTGCAAGGGGTATGAAATAACTTATGTACTCAAAATGTCAATAATTATATGCTTGAAAACATATACACTCGAACTCATTTACACAAGACGGTTTATCGAAATTATATCCATTTGCTGAGAGACACAATTACTCATTCGAAATTTTGTTCTCGCTATGTCTCGTTGTATGCGAACAATTAACAGACAGATATGAACATGACAGTAAAACGTTGTATGGATTGTTAACTACTCCTATGTAATTGAGTCATTCAATCGGAATGCTTGCATAAAATATTATGAAACAAAAAAAAAACAAAAATTTATATATAAAAAATCACGGCATTTAACTTATGTGTAAAAAAGGGCTGAAGATCAATAAATACAACTTTCATAAAAAGAACAAAAAAAAAAAGACAAAACAAATAAATAATTAAATAAATGAACCATAGAGTCAAATAAAATAAAATCTATATGGTTTTCGGATGGAAGGAGTTTTGTCCATAGATATAGTGGGTTTTGTTTTTTTTTATACTTTACACCGCTTGTAGTAGACGGTGTATTAACTCTACGCGGATGTATGTAACATCCAGGCAGACTTAATATAGACTGAGCTTCCATTAGACCCATCGACTGTACCCATCCATTTTCATAGTTGGGTTAAGTACGTCTGTCTGTCTGATATCTGTCTACGTGTTTTTATATTTATGTGTTTGGGACGTCTTTATTGAGCACCATTTTAATATTATGGTCAAGGTTGAGGCACTATTGCCCATTGTTTGATATCAATCGAAGGTGGCAAACAAAGGAAGCCAATAGGATTTTAACGAAGAACGTTTTCCAAGGTTGACTTAAGCTTGTCTGTCCGTTTGTCCGTCTGATATCTATTTATGGGTCTTGATATTCATATCGACGTCTTTATTAAGCATAGATGTCATCGCATCATTTCAATATTCCAGTCAAGGTTAAGGTTATGCTCTGTTGACGTGTAAGACCAATTGTCATACCTTTACCTTTCTATTGCAAAGGTGTGTTGATGTGGAAGTTTTAACAGCAGACGCCGGGCAAGGGAACGGGAATCACGTTAAAATGGAATCGAATAGTGATCAAGAATATACATATTAGGCCTTTAGGCGAAACAACTGGTCTAACGTATGACAAGCAAAGCCGGTAGGATTATAATTAGACCTATCAATTAAGAATAATTTCCAGAGTTGATTGAAGTTTGTCTGTCCGTCTAGCAGAGTGATGTTCGTCTATGTATTTTCGCATTTAGATGTTTGGAAAGAAGCATCAAGGGGTCATTTTAAAGTGGCCATTACAATCAGCGCGTTGAATCTATTATCACACAGTGGACGGACAAGCGTACTGACGAGCATAATTAAATCAATTTAGAATGGAATGGAAAGATGATCAAGAAAGTGTGCCTTATGTATGTTCTTTCAAATTGAAAGAAGAGGTCTTATGTACTACTATCGCGCATTACTGTATGTCCACTTAAGATGGCAGGTAAACAAAGGCAGGACGATTATAATAATAGAGTTTTGCTTCAAGCTAATTTAACAAAAAGTCCAATGTTAGATAATTGAAATGAATATTTGCTTAGATGAAATTACAAATAATTTATGTGCCTACACATTATGCGCATTATAATTACCTTTGAGAATTTCAAATTTCATATTAAGAGATTAAAAGCAAGAGCTCTCGCGCGCGTGTGTGTACGGGGAGGTATCAAAAATGTCTTAAATGTGTACAAAGAATGAAATGAAAAGTATATCTTAAATATTACATAAGTAATTTATATGTCAATCGCAGCTGTTGCTTCTACATGTTGGTTTAATGGGTTAATAGGGACAAGGCAAAGGAAAGTAATGACATGATTTCATTTAAAAATTAATAGAAAAGCATAATAATAATAAAAAAATTCTTCTGTTCTTTTCAATACGATAAAGTACGGTTTGAAACGAATCTTTTCAGAGCGTTTTCATTATGATACCGTCAATTAAAGGAAAACTTAAATCAAATTCCGCAAATTCGAACAAATATATTTTGCTTTAGGATAAAGATTTAATGGAAAAATTTCGAGAAAGTTATATGAACTTAGACTTCGCTTTCCACGTACACGTAATTTTATGTAAAAATTCTGTCATGGGTCGTTTACAAGGTTACTTTCGGTTTACGTTCGGCAAAGGTTCATAGGCTAGATGAATCTTTTAACATAAGTTTCCATTGAGCGTTCCCCCTGAAATTTTGGAGTGCTGCCTAAGTGATTTAGTACCTTTTTGAAACTTGGAAGGCAAAAAAACACGTATTATTTCCAAAAAAGAGAATATGAAAGGTTCCCTTTTCTTTTTTGCCTAACAGTTATTTGAATATGATTTCATTAGCGAAAGAAAAATCTATGAACCCACGTTTGATCGATTGAAACAAAAAGAAAAAGTAATGGTAGATGTATTGAAACAAAAAAGCAGCGTGTAGTGAACCCAAAACTTGTCCGTCCAATGCTTCTAATGTTTCCTCGATTGGGTTCGGCGTACAGAGCCGGGAGTGGAACAAACTCATCTTATTAATTACGTGGTCAAGATGTAACGCGACTTAGAGGGTCTATTGAACGCGCCCATGCCCTTAGTCCTCCAGTTTTAGGATTTTTATGAATTCTGTCACCTTCTTTGTATCGGAGCATCATACTGTGTCCAGCTTTGTAAAATACCCGCCAAACATTTGGTATGTAATTCTGCAGAGAGCCGCAAATTCACATAGAATATGATGCTTTTCAGATGGTACCTGAGGGAATTGTGACACGTGTAGAAGTCGATGACTAAACGTAGGTCGCTTCTTCTTAGTTCCAGCTGTTTATGTGCCCTACCGGAAGGTTTAATGAATCTTTTTCCCCGCCGTTGTCCTGCACATTCCTTCCAAAGGCAATCCGCTTTAATCTGTGCCCATTGCGATACCAGCCTATTAATGTGTGCTTCTTGGTACGCCACAGAACGACTCAGGAATTTCTATAGCCCCTTGGGCTCTCTGCTCGTGGCTAGACATTCAGTCCTTTCGTTGCCCTCAACACCCGAATGGTCAGGCAACCTTATTAGATGTACTTCATTGTGCCTGCCTAGTTCATTCAGCGTTTGAAGGCAAAACCCATCTTGGAATGACATTTGACATATAGTAACTGTCCTTTCTTTAACAACCGGCCCTTTTGGGTAGTGGGTGTTCCTTAGTACAAGTTTTACTATGCTTACTCTTACCTATTGGGTTTTGTTGTTCAAGTAAATGATTAGCTCGGCCGTCTGCCATTTCACTTTTAGTAAGGAAACCACTTTGACTTGGGCCAGAGAATTTGTTATGCATTCTTTGTGAATCTTTTGAAAACTACTATATAACAGGGTCGTCTCTCAATTCAACGCTTTCAATTACTTCGATAGGAATTTGAAAGTAATTGAATACAAGCCCAGCATTGATCAAATAACTTCTTGAGTCATTTATTTCACAGATCTTTAACTAAATCCTGTCACTCTTCACAAGAGAGAATTTGAAAATTATACTAAGGAGCATATAGCGGAAGGTAAAGATTTCGACATTTTTCGCTCTCACTAGGTGATCGCTGCCATGATCAGTGGCGATCGGGCTTTAAGCAGCTCTAACAACCGTTTAACGTTACGAAGATCAGACAGATATTGCTCCAACATAATCTCACTACTTTTCACACGACAAGTAATATAATAAAGTTAACATACTATTGCGTAATAAACATAGAAAAAATAAAACAAAAAGGTTTTATTCCAATGGAATTCAGTACAAAAATGTTTTCTTACTTTCAGTTTACAGCAATAAAAAAAAAAAGTATTTTCTAATTTTTCTACGTTTTCGTTTTCGTTTAGCTTAGTTTTTACTTTAGAAACAATAAAACAGAGAAAATTTATTATAAGCATCCGCATATTGTTGTGTACGCGCGCGGTTTTCGTTCAGTGAGTCCTGACAAGTTTTTTCATGCAATTATACGTATGATACGTACGTACGTAACTCGAACTTTTTTAAAAATTTCTTCTTTGTTTTGTTTTTTTGTAGATTTCTTCACGCTACACTCGTTTTGTATGTTCCCGGTTTTTATTATTTGTGTGCACTTCCTTTCTTCCATTTTTCTTCTCTTATTCTTCCTCATTTTTTTCCTTATTCTATTTACCGTAAATAAATTGTAAACTACAACATGAACAAATATGCCTTTTATGCTCTCGCAGAGCCTGAGTGCTCACCGGTTATTTGTGTACTTTTTTAGATCCACAATATATATGCACGTTGCCTTAGGATCTCTCTTTTACTTTACTATTGTTTTGTCAGTTTTATTTGTTTGTTTGCTTCTTGTTGTTTATTTGTGTCGTCGTATTTTTAGAAAATTTTCCAAAACAATAGCTTTTTAAAGGGGAACAAATAACTATAAACGCAAGAAAATTCTCTTCTATGATAAAAAAAAAAAAAAAATGCCACATAATGTTAATGGACGTTTTGTAAACAAAACAAACAATGTTATGACGCTGGAATACTAATTCAATGGGAACGTGGAAGGGAGGAAATATACAATCGAGTGAGAAAATGAATATAAAGAATAACATAAAGCAAAAATTATAATAATAAATTCTTTTCGCTACATATGATAAATAGAAAAGTTTACACGCTACGCTCATTGCTTTTAATTGTTTCATTCTTCTAAATAAAATTGTTGCGAAGATTTTTAAAAAAAAAATTCCTTCATACAATCGTTTTAAATAAAGACTAAAGTTCGCTAATTACAACAGCCATAAATTAAAAGTTTTTAAAGCACTGGAAAAATGCAAAGAAAATACAACAATCCTGAAAAAGGATAGATGATAAATATTGAGGTTATGTTCGATTTTTGTATCTAGTTCTAAACCCATGCAAATGTTTCAAAAAGCGTGGTTAGGTACAGCAGAGAGAGAGAGACAGAGAGAGAGAGAGAGAGAGAGAGAGAGAGAGAGAGAGAGAGTGAGAGTGAGGGCGACAGAGTGAGAAAGCGGGAGGGAAATTGAATGAGTAGAGAGGGAGGGACAGAAAGAGAGAGAAAGAAAGTGAGAGTGAGAGAGTGAGAGTGACAAAGTGAGAGAGAGGGTGGAATTGAATGAGTTAGGAGAGAGAGAGAGAGACAGAAAGTGAGTGAGGAAGGAGATAGAAAAAGTGGTGAGGGGAGGAAGAGAGAGAACGTGTGATTTGTAAAAATGTCGATCCAACATTAGTTGCGACCACGTTTCCCACAAAAATTATCTTGGGACTTTAAATCACTTAAGCCATTCAGTCCCCCAGGGAGTGTATTTGCAATGCGTTGTTACTTTTTCTGGAATGAGAAAATCGAGACCAACTGCTATTGTGTAGCAGAAATCAATGAGATCGTCATGGAAATTGTACTCCCCCGTTGTGTGCCTCTATACCGTTCCATTGCCCAGTAGTGACATTGTGAGCGATTTTTAAACCTACCACAAAAATGAAGTTTTATCCGATCCCGATAGCTTTAAGGTTATATACGACGTCTTTAGTAATCGAATAAGGTTATGTCCTGTATCCGCTGATTTCACACTAATATCGCATGTCTTTCGTTTTCCGATCTATTGCCGATTCCGATCTAGTTTTCCAAATAACATTATATCCGATGTTCTTTGTTGTTAAATGACGTTATGCAAGATCTCCATAGCCCTCACACACGTGAGATTATATGTGATATCCTTAGTTATCGAATGAGGTTATGTCCCATCTCTGCAATATTCACGCAAGTACCATATAACCGATATCCTCAATAGCTAATTGAGATTATGGCCGATCTCTGTAGTCTTCGCAAAAGTGAGGTTATATCTGCCACCGTTTGTTATTAAATGCGTTTATGATCGATTTCCGTAATTTTCAGATTGCATTCTTGATGTTCTTGCTTATTAAATGAGGTTATACCCTTCTTAGTCTTTATACAAATGATGTTATCGAAAGAGTTTGTGCCCGATCTCGGCAGGCTTCACAAAGGTGTGTTATCGGGTATTATGAATGGTTAAATGAGATAATGGCCGATCTCCGTAGCCATCATACAAGTGAGGTTATATTCGCCGTCGTTAATTATCAAACGTGGTTATAACCGAGCCACATAATTTTGAAGTTATATCCGATATTCTTAATTGTCAAATAAGGTAATGACCAATTTCCCTAGTCTTCGCAAAAATTATATATTACCCCCACCTTTAGTTACCAAATGAGCTTATCACCGATTTCGATAATCCTCATCAATGTGTTTATATCCGAGGTCTGCGATTGCCAAACGGACTTTACACCTATGACCTTCAACTATCCAGATTCAATCAGAGGCTCAAAAAGTGTTATTACGACATCATAATAAATTTTCCTTGAAGTTCTAATTTCATGAGCCACAATAAGAGCTCGTGTACGAAGGACTTCTTAAATATAAAAAGTCATCGAAACAAAATTTCGCAAATTCCTTTTTATACAAAGTTTTAGCTTTTTCATTATGTCATCACACACGGACGCATGGCTTTTAATTAGTTTTCGTTTGTATTTTTCGAGAATTTTAACGCATACACAACCAGTAAAAAAACGTGCGAAAGTTTGCACCATTAAGAGGATTGTTCATTGATCACTCTTTTTGCAAAATTTTCATGATATAAGTCCGTAATTCTGTATGCACGCATACATTTTTATCAAGTTAAGCAGTCATGTCTCTTTATTGTTGAACCTTTCATTCTTTCGAAAGTTAACGAAAAAAAAAAAAAATTTCAATTTGCATACCTTTTTATGGATATTATAGACGCAAAAAATTGAAGCAAAATTTCGCTGTACAGATAGCTTGAGTTATTGCTTGCAAGGTCGTTTTCCAAATGGGTGTTGCCCACTAGCAGACATGTTCGTGATTTAAAAAAAAAACAAACGCTTTTTTTCATTTAATTTTGCTTTAGTAATTTACTCACGCCTCGCCGGATGTACAATTATACGGCGCGTTAAGAGCATATAAGGTATTTCCGTAAGTTAACAAATATTACGAGCTAGATTTCTACGTGTGACTTATATATAGATAGCTCACTTTAAATTTTTTGTTCCTTCCCTTCTTATTTTTTTCTTTTCACAACTTATTTTATTTCTTAAGCTTGTTTGTAGAAAACAGATAAGGTTCTAACTCTAACAATTATCCAAACGATTGTGCTGAAGAAACCAAGACAAACTTATCGAGATGCTCAAACAAGCTTTAAGAAAAACTGATGTGATCTCTAATATGGATAAAGATTTATAGGTGTAAGTTATTTTCCACATAAATGAGAGAAGAAACTTGACGTCTATATTTAGTGGGACGAAAAGTTCACATTCATGTTAACTCACCTGACAGAAGGGTCCCTTTCAAAGAAGCGGTTGTTTTCGGCTATCTGAGATAATTAATTCATGCTAGGAAAGAATGAAAAAAATTGTTGTCGGATTGCATCGCATTCACTTCGTGTCAGATACCTAAAAAAACCGAAAGTGGATGTTTCGCACACCACACCTTACCCCTTACATCACCGCCTTACGTTTTGCCGACCGATAATTATCCAACAGCACGCAAGAACCATTTGAAAAAGAAAGCACTTAGCTTATGTTTGTAGTCCTGTTAAAGGACTTAATTGGTGGGCAAATCTCTTTTCACTCTATAGAACACTCGTCCTGAATGGATTGTTCATAAGGATAACACAACGCAAATTACACCGAAGCTCGTGGATATGGAGAGTTTTGAGAACATTTTCGTCGTCCATGGGCATCTGGGCCTTTCACTATGTGCGGTTGAGGCCCTCCAAGCAAAGTTTATATGCTTCCACCCATACATGCGAGTTATATTTTACTTTTGACTGGATATAGGCGGCCTACATGATACGGACATCGGTTACGGGGAAGCTTTTTTTGCACCGATTTAAAAAATCTGAGTCCTTGTCTTTCGACACTTCGAACACATGCTCTGTCCAACGAACATTGGTTTGTATTCTCATGTCCTAAACCTCAAGGGTTGCCGATTCTTTTACATCGACGACTACCAAGGGGTGAGTTGTTCATTATATTTTCTGTGCGTTAGGAGATAGCTTTGAGTTTTGGCGATGTTAAAGCTTATCTTATTAGCCTGATGTCATTCAGATATTTTTAAGAAGTTCATATATAGTGTGACATTCATCACGCAGCGTTTGTTTTGTATCTCGTTGTTGGATGGTCTCTTACTGAAGGAAAACGAGCGATGCAAGGTGCTGTCGTTTGCCAACGGGTAGATAGGATTTTCTATTACTCCCAGAAGGTCGTGAGGAGTGATCAGAAGTGGTCACATTTGGGCGTCACTAGACTATAACTTTTTTTACGACACGTAATAACGTAATAGTTAACGTTCCTTTTTCCCTCCTGTACATGTTTCTGGTCGTGCCAGTAAAACAGAAATAATAACGTTTTAAGTAGAAGTTCCCCCGTCATCGTGGAAAACTATTCTTGCCTCGCTATCACATGACTGTGATGGAATAGTTAACATTTGAAGATAGGTTGCACATAGCTCTTATAGTTAGGAGAAAATTTCTTACCGGTGCAAGAATCGATACCGATCGAACAAATTATATGTATATACAAACAAAGGAAAAAGTCCGGAGAATTTTTTCACCAGAATTTAA
Source organism: Glossina morsitans morsitans (assembly GCA_001077435.1). Taxonomy (NCBI): domain Eukaryota; kingdom Metazoa; phylum Arthropoda; class Insecta; order Diptera; family Glossinidae; genus Glossina; species Glossina morsitans. The sequence continues at coordinate 1,482 of CCAG010000386.1, read as the reverse complement.
CCTCATTTCTCTTATACTTTAAAGGAAGATAATTAAACCAAATGTGTTGTGCTTAGATCGATAAGTTTTCGGCATGTGTTTTGTAAAACCGTTATGTTATCACCATGGAATTCCTGGTGTTTCTAGATAAAAATTTCCCAACCAACCAAGAGATCCTCATAGTGTACTTTTGAAGAGAGAGAGAAAGAGAGTTTGGCAGAAAACGAATACGCGGTTTTCCAACAAAAGAAGATCCATAATGCACGGAAGTATCCAAGCTAAGCTCTGTCAATTTTTTCCCCATCATTAAATATGTGTGTGTGACCGAAGATGGCGACTTTCTTGCTCGTCGATTTTGGATGCTTTACCTCGGTTGTGTTAGCTTTAATTCTATTAGTTCTTAATAGTGGAGAGAGGAATCGTCTGGCCAGTCTGCAGCAGCTCACGATGCAGTGTTCTCTTTCACCAACCAAAACATTGCGCAGCTTTATCCAAAATCTTTTTGTACATTGTTGTATCATATATTGTCCGTATTTCAAGCAGAGCATGAAATGTTTTGAAGAGATAGGCCAGCTTTACTACTTTGGCAGAAGTGAAGGACTTGCCTATCTCTTCTTCGCTAATTCTTTCATAAGTCTGCAAACTCTTATCGCCCTGATAGATGTGATATTGTAAAAAAAGCCAACTTTCTCACAATTTATTAATCTTCCCTTTCTCCCCCTTCTACCAATCGATTGAACTATAGGATGACCGGGTAGGATTAATTTTCTGACTGGATAGAATTACGGTTCTAAATTCATTTATCGGTAAAAATTTTTGCTTTACCCAATGTTTAATTCTCTTATTGTATGCGGCAAAAGGTAATAAAAGATTCGACTTCAGGCAAACACTTTTCAAAATTTTTCATTAGTTTTATTATAATAATTAGAGAGAAAACAACATTTAACTAAAATGAATAAGTGTCGTTATATAAACGTGTATTGCCTAAATGCCTTCTAAAAAATGACCAACCGAGTGTGTTTAATAGGAAGTGAAATTTATAAATATTATAATTAAAAGCAATTAGGTAAGGGTACGCAGGGGGAAGGAAAGAAAAAAGGCTCTAACTACGCTAAACAAACTTTAAAAATCGTATACGAGAGAAGATGAGAAAATCGTGTAAAGCTTAAAACGACTATAGGATACGCAACACTAATTAAACATCAGTTCAACTAATTTACGAAATTAATCCTTCTACTTATCTTCCATTTAAATTCAAGGCGGTTGGAAGTGTGTGTGTGTGTAATAGAATTAAAGCTAATTTGAATTGTGTGCAAGCAAGACAATGTACAGGGACAGGGAACAGGGGACAGCCTTCACGCTATTTCACTAAATCAAAAATTTCTATCACTGATCCATTTTAAAATTATTTACCGAATATATGGATGATATTAACTAGGAAGCTTGTTGTTTGCTAATCTCGATGTTACCTGTGAAGTGAGAAAGTAAACATATGTCCCACTG